>JASCZI010212070.1:0-26260 GCA_036250425.1 Stylosanthes scabra
GCAATTTAAAGAGCCCTAAGTAGTATAGTGGCAGACTGTTTATGACTGATTTGATGATAACAATTCGGCCAGCCCTTGAGAGTAAGTTGGCTTTCCAAGTGCTAAGCTTTTTTTCCATTTTTTCAAGCATTGGCCTCCATGTATCAATCCTCCTCGGGTTTGCTCCAAGTGGTATGCCTAAGTACTTGATTGGTAGGGTACCCACCTCACACCCCATTGCCCTTTTCAACCTGCCAATTACATGTTCTTCACAATTAACCGGAATGATGGTGGACTTATTATAGTTTATTTCTAACCCCGCCATGGCTTGAAAACACTTCAAAATTCTTCTATAGTTTCTCAAGAATTTGGGGTTGGGTGGAGAGAACAGAATGGTGTCGTCCGCAAATTGCAGATGAGTAAGCCATACATTTCGCTTTCCAACCTCCAAACCTTGTAACTTATGAAGCTCTTCCGCCTTCTTTACCAGTTTATTCAGAACCTCTGTTACCAGTAGAAACAGGAAGGGTGAGATTGGATCTCCTTGTCGCAGTCCTCTTTGCATCTGGAAGGGTTTTATTGGTACTCCATTTATCATTATTGATAAAGTCGCTGTTTCAATCATTTCTTTAATCCAGCGACACCATGTATCCCCGAACCCCATTTTCTTCATGACTGTTTGTAGGAAGCTCCATCTGACTGAGTCGTATGCCTTCCTGAAGTCTAACTTCACAATAACTAACCCCTTTCTTCTTAGACCTCTTCAGCCAAGCAACAGTTTCACATGCAATGAGAGCTCCATCTAAGATTTGTCTCTGTTGAACAAAACCTGACTGTGCTTCTCCTATTAGTTTTGACATTAAAGGCCTCATTCTTGCAACCATTATCTTGGAAATCACCTTATACGTGCTGCCTACCATGCTGATTGGTCGCAAATCTTGAATCTCTTTTCCCCCACCTTCTTTTTGCACAAGAGTTATCCAAGTTACGTTTAAATCCTGTTGTAAGTTGCAGGTAATAAACCATTTCAATATTTTGGCATTGTTGAATAATATATTTATTATTAACATTGGTGCCATTTGCATTATTGATTATTAATTATTTTAGTACAAAAAAAAATTACGGCTCAAGAGTTAAAGTATATATAAGAAATATAACTCCAATGACCAATTTCGATTCTACGCTATAATTGCGTAACATAAAAAATTATGAAAAGAGACAAAAATTTAAATTCAACAACCACGATTATTTTTATTTATAAGCGTAAATAATCAATGTCTCTCTTCGTATTAAGTACTTATTTTTCAACAATTTGTTAACACTTGGTTGCAAATTAAGTTGATATTATAATATTTACGGTATAAGTCTTTTCTATGAAAATAATTAGTCTGGCGTCGAAATCCTCAAAGACCTAATTACCATTAGAGGAACCTAAATGTCTCTCACTTACAAAAGTTAGTGAATTAACGAGAAATTTATTTGTCTTGATAATTAAAAACTTAATGGCTTATTTACCCTTTTCTCTTTATATAACACAAACTTTTATCATTATGTTAATATTTAATAATGTAAGACTTTCTCACATCTAAATAATATAGCCCACACACGACCATATCTACACAAGTAAATCTGCCATTTCATCTAATGAAATTATTAGTTGACCTGAGATACATGAAAAATGAAAATCTTTTTATTATTTATGTACTTTTACATCTTTATCTCACGAAAAGTATAAGGATATTCTCCACACAAAGAAGCTGAAAAAGGAAAACAAAAAAAGTGAATTAGCAATAACCCTAGTTCACATATATTCATAATTTTTTTTTAAATCAAGATTGACATTTTAAAGTCATGATTTTTCTATTTTAGATAGCAATATTAAATCATGTAATAAATTAATTGGGTAAACTACTAAAATGATACCACCGACCAAAGTTCACAATATGCTAAAAGATAATCCTAAAATATACGAATGATAAGTAACTCCCCCAAAAGATTTTAAAAATGTGTCAAAAATAATCAAACATTAAATGTAGATTCCAAAAACAAATTTTAGAGATCAAATTTTTATGCAATATTTTGACAAAAGTGGTTAAATTTGAGTATTTTAGTCACCTTTGATATGTGATATAAGTATACTTTTGTCAAATTTTTAAATAAGTGGTGGACATTTTTGTCGTTAACAAAATTGAGAGTCATTTTTGTCAACATTTGAAAAATTCAATAATGATTTGGTAGTTAACTCAAACTTTTTCTTCCTTAAAATTTAGAAACTTCATGACAAGTCAATTTTTTTTTTATTGTGAATCGAAAAAGTATAGAGTACCAATTTTGTTCCAAATTTTTGTGAGTATCTTCTAATTAGTTATTTAGATATTGCCAGAAAAATTTAGATTAACTACACAAGTTGTTTGCCAAATACAATAGTTTTTACCGCTTACGAAAAATATAATTATTTATTTTGTCATTTTGTAACTCTTTTCAAATCATTAAGGGGCTTATTTTTTGTTTGTCTCTATAAGAATTATTTTTGCCAAGATTATGAAATTTTTTCGGCTACAATTTTAGTAGTTTACGCTAAAATAAAATGATTAAGTATTTTTGTAAAAGGGTCTTATGCATCCTTCTCTCTACCCTTTATACTTACTTAATTACCAAAACCACAACTACCTAAACGTAAAACAATTATAATTCTTTTATTACATTTTCGCTACGTCATAAATAGGTACGACCATAAGAATCCTCGGAAGATAAGTTACATATATAATATATTATATATGAGGCGATTTCAGTATATTCCAGAATCAGGTGTTCCTATATTTTTAACCGTTGATCTTATTTGATTTTAATTATAAAATATATATATGATTAAAATTAACGGTTAAAAATACAGAAACATCAATGTTGTCGGGCATACCGAAAACATTTCCTATAATATATATTTAATAGTGTAAAATTGGTTGGAACTTTTTCATCTTCTCTCTCTTTTGCATTTTTCGTCTTTTGTTTGTTAGAGAAAACAAATGTACTTTTAATTAATTCTCAAAACAACAAGAACTATTAAAAATGTATAATCAACTTAACATAAAGATACCCAAAAAAAATACTTAACATATAATTTTAACCTTGAAATAAATTAAATTCATGTATAAAACCGATTTTTCATTATACTAGTTAATTGTGTAAAATTATTACTCACCTTATAAATAAACATGTAAAAGGATTGGGAGGCATCCTTGCTCTTTAGGTCTACTGAATAAGCACGATACCAAAAGACTAAAGCCATGATGCCATGTGCTAAGACCTAACAAATTGAAGGATACAATATAATCAAAAATTTATTAAATACTAAAGTAATCCTACTTTTACATGACATAATAAGTTTGAGTATGTAAGGTGCATAAGTACATATATATCTATATGGGGAAAAGTTGAATACTAAATTAGTCTTGTTAAAGGTTCTATTTTGTGTTATATGAAAATGTAAAGTCTAAAGTATTTCAAATTAATGATAAAAGAATGCTTTTTTTTTCCCTCTATGAAATCCACATTCAAACCACCACATCATCTCCTCTTTCTAGATCTGCCCAACATTTTTGACCTCCTACCTCTTTACTCTATGCCACCTTGTTCCCAAACATTACACATCCTCTTTACTTTTTTCTAAACTCTCGTTCTTTCCCTAACTCCAATTCTTTCATTTCTAAACCTACAGTCAAACATCCATTCTCCTTCTCTCAACATGGGAAATAATTCAATAAGAGCCGCATAAGCAAAGCATAGTTCTTTATTGAATCGGCTGGAATACTCCTTTTGGGTTTGTACCACTTACAAAATGAAATTAGGTGGTTTAGAATTGACAATCAGTATTTGTAAGAAGTGCGGGTTTTATCTAAAAGAGATTTCTAGAGATGGATTCGATGCCATTAATTATGAAATGTATAGGTTTTTTCTCACTCATATAAGAATCTAAGGTTGCGATTAGATTAGTTGTTAGTAATGTTAGGCATTTTCCCAAAATAGGACCCATCACTAGCCCATATCAAGACTTAGGAATGTATACATATCATAAATATATGCTTACTTGTTCTAACATAATCTCTTTGAATATATAAGTGACCAGTTATTATGATACTACTACTTATTTTAATTTTTAAGATAACCAATGATTTATTATTATATATATAAGCATACTGGCTTTACTTAATACTATAATGCACTACAGGATAACTAGCTTATACCCAATATAAGAGTATGGGTTAACATGAAGTTTAAGATAAAAAAAAATTACAACCTAAATATTAACATCATTTTAATTTTAGCGGAACTTCAGTTTGAGCATAATTTTGTGTTAATGAGAATGTTATAACCTAATACTGTATATATGATGATAATGATAACATAGTTGTAATGATTGGGATTTAAATATTTTCACAATTATGATATTTTTCGCAATTGTATGGTCTTTGGAATCAAAGAATATTTGACAAAAAGATCATAAATAGTGAAAGTGCTTGGGAAGAAATTAAATGTGTGCTAAATAGCTGGTGGAGTGGAATGAATAGAAAGAAGAGCCCGACATTAAGAATTAAGCAAGTGGAAGAGGAAGATGGATGGGCATGGTGGCTGTGTGCAGCATATAATTCAGATGCAAAATCATATGTGGCGCGAGGATATCTAATCATAAAAGGGGGGATAATGGTATGTAGCTTGTGGAGTAAGGTGAGTGGGACCTCAAGAGGTGAAGCACTTGTGAATGCCATGGGATTGGTGCTAGAATTCGTTACTGAAGAAGCAAGGATCAAGAAAAAAGGGCTGACCCTTATGGTGGACAACAAGAATATAGTGGAGTGGATTTTGGGTGAGAATAAGACATGCTGGCAGTTGTTGAGGTTTCTGAGAAATAAGACCCATAACATGAGAGATATAATGCAAAACATTACAGTGAAGTTTAGAAATGTCTATGAGTTCAAAGGGAAGCTACAATGGGAACAAAGGGCCTTGGAGAATGAAGCACAATTGGTGGAGTGGATAGATAATCATACCCCAATGGCATAAATTGCACATAAAAGGCCATGAGAACATGGAGCTATTGGTAGAAGCTGCGTGAAAGGTGGCTACCTCATGGTTAATGGTCTACACATCTATGGTAATATTGGTGTTAAATTTGAGCTACTACTGATAATGTAATAGAATAGTGGTGAATATGTTCTATATGAGTGGTGCCATTCTAATGTAATGGTTTGGTGGTGAGTGTCCGCGGGTTTGTATAGGGTGTGGATGGTGATGTTGTATGAACCAAGACAACAGATTCATCCATCTTCTTGATGGCTATGTCGAAGGGGAGATGTTTGGATCATGGTGTCTGTTCTCCAATGGAGTCAAACTGTACAAACGATTTAAAAAAAAAAATTATCTACATCACAACCACAATAATGTTACAATATCACTCACTGCAATCCACAATTTATTTAAACAATACTCTTTGGTGGAGACATTCTTTGGTTTGTTAGGAGAGTGTATAGTTATTTGGACATATATTATTGTTATATACATTGTATTCTAAGATATTTTTTGCAAGTGATATCAACCGCCAAAAGCTAAGCATATAGAATATTACGTAGAAGATTTGGTGTCTCCATGGGTGGATCGAGCTCTTATTTGGGTCCATGTCCAAAAATCTCTCATTTAATGTTTGTTGATGACCTGTTATTGTTCTAAAGCAATTTCCAATAGAAGGAAAGAGATGCTGGCTAGGGTCTCTAATATCTAGTTTACTCAATTGCTTGTCAAATACCTTGGCGTCAATATAGGTTATGAAAAGAGTAAGTAGAAGATCAGAGCTGCTTTGGATGTTAATAGTTCAAGGCTTGCAAGCTAGAAGAGTAGTCTTCTTAATAAAGCGGGGAGATTGTATTTGGTGAAATAGGTGTATGTTATCTTTTATTTCAGTTTACCAAATACAAACAACTCGTTTTCCATCCCTTCATCTTGTCAAGACAATTTCTGTGGAAGGGCATCAATCAAAGTATATTCCTTCATCTTGTCAAGTGGGACCATATTGTTGCTCCAAAGAAGTATGGGTGGTTTGGGATCTGTGAAAGCAATTGTGTTAATATGGTTTTATTGGAGAAATTAGTGTGTCAATTTCTGAATCATAAAGATATAATTTGAGTTCAGATCACTCGACCTAATGCCAGCATTTCTTTTTCTTACTTGTCTAGTGATTCACCATGTTGGAAGAATATTTGCAAAACTTTGACATTTTGAAAGAAGGTTTTAAATGTAATATTATTGATATTAACCAATTTCTTTGGAATGAGGCATGGTCTTCTTTTGACAGAATTGGTGATCTGTTCATATTAATGAACTTGACTTTGCTGTAGGAGATATCATTCATAATGATTAATGGAAGTTTGATCATCTTACTACTCCAATTCCTATCTCTTTAGCTGAGTCCATTCACATCTCTATTGATCTGATTTCTAACAATTTTGGCACGGTTGGCGTCGGGGCATAAAACACCTTTAGCACTAGAAGTGCTTATCTTTGGCTTGTTAAAAGGAATTTTCCTTGGGATGAAAATAGTAACTAGAGTTGGATATGGAAAATCCTTCTTGCTGAACTATGTCTTATGCTTTGCCCACTCAATGCTTTAGGATGAAACATCATCTCTCAAATTTGGATGTTTTCCCAAGATGCAAGTTTTCTCCTGAATCTATAATGCATTGTCTCTTTCTTCGTCCGGCTGCTTATGAGGTTTGGTGTCGCATTGATCCCAAAGTTCTACACTTAAACTACATAAGCTCTTTCCCCAGGTAGATTACTAATGCATTGTGGTGGCGTGAATGTGTGGTAGCAGCTAGGATTTGGTAGATTTGGAGGGGCAGATGTGCTTCGGGGTTTCTCTTAAAGTTGTTGTCCTTGCAAAGCGCTCTGCATATGAGTTCTAATGTATGGAAGCCTCCCCTTCTAATGTGATAACTTTGAATTGTGATACTAGTTTGTTTGTAAATTGTGATCATGCTGAGTTTGGTTGTATCTTGAGAAATTCTTATAGTGTCTTCTTAAAGGCTTGTACAGGAAGAATGCCTCTAACTAGAATTTTTCGTTGTGAATTATTTGTGTTTTGGAGGAGTTTAGTTCTCGCTTGGGAGTATGGTTTGAAGGATGTTATGTGCCAAACGAATAATTTGAAAGTCTTTTATTTTTGCATAATAATTCAGATCATATTCATGGTGGTGAGCACAATCTTGGGAAGAAAATCTTGAAACTCCTGGCTCAAGATTGGTTTGTTCACTTTGAACATATTAAGAGAAATGCTAATAAAACTGCTGATTGGTTTGCGAAGTAGGAGTGAATAACTCAGTTGATTATGCTGAGTGGTTGAAACCTAGTTGTGATCTTCTTACTCTTCTTTTGCAGGATTATAGCTAGTTTAATGCACTTTGAATTGTTTATTTTGTAAAAAAATAATTATTGTCATATATAATTGCTTTCATGATTTGTATTTATATTTCTATATCAATTCTATTAACTTCTATTGTGTCTAAGGAAAGCACACACAACATCGTCATCTTTTTAACCCATCAAGCTAAAATAATTATTCCTAATTAAGAATAAGATTAGAAAGATGACACTACAACAAACAATGACTTATGATTCATATCTCATAGACAGAAAATACATAACCATATAAAGCAATAAATAAGAAAATATTATAGAAGAAATCTTATGGAGTAAAATCATAGATAAATTTGTATAGCATGAATTTATATCAGAAGGTCTATCACCATTAAAATAGAGTTACTTAGGCTTCATTGTAAGATTTGCCAGAATAAATATTCAAAATGACTAAAAGGATTTCAAAGTCTATATATAAGCTATAAATTATGGTGCTTTAATGACAATCTTAATATACACAAAAGACTATTTTTTTTTTTTAAGCTTATCTATATCTAGTATTTAATTGAAAATAAAGCACTATCCTTGCCAAGGATAATTTTGAAATTATGAAGAAAAAAAAATTGTGATGTTAAAATGGATGAGATAATGAAAGTTTACTAATAATCAACATTATCTAAATTTTTAGTTATTTGAATAAAATTGCAATCCATATCCCAAATAATAATAATAATAATAATAATAATAATAATAATAATAATAATAATAATAATAATCTAAAAAGAAAAATGAGTATTAGACATTAAGTTTTGCAAGCAAATAAGACATTACCGTAAAAAGTTTACTCCATAAGAAGGCAGATGTTGCTCCCATGATAATTGCAACTCCATAAGCTATTTGAAGAAGTGAAACACATAACCAGAATACCTAACAATAAAGAAAGATATATATAGAGGCGTAATAGCATAACAAAATCATATAAGGTAATGCGAGAGATGAGAAAAATACTCGCTTTGCTCCTAAGCGTACTGATAGTGTTCTTAAACCTGCTGCTTTGTCTCCTTCAATGTCAGGTATGTCCTATTTTATCCCAACATTGAGATATTAATTAATTACATTAAATTAAAAGACTTATTGGTGTTGAAAAAATGTACATTCTATAAATAAATAAGCTTCTTACCTTCATCAACATGATGACTAAATAGTAAAAGCTCATGACAACAGTGGTGAACACTATTGATCTTGAAAATATATTTGTCTTCTCCAAAACGTAGGTCTAAAATCAAGTATTACATTTAAACCAAAAAAGTACATTAAACTTCTCTAAACACCAATTTTTTACATTGGAAATTGAATTATGTAATAACACCAATATTGATAACTTAAAAAATTTAACTAGCATGAAGAAAAATATATTCTCTTTTTTACAATGCACACTAGTTTAATTCTCTCTAATAGATGCACCCTTAGCACTAGTTATATGCCCATAAAGAGAATAATTTTGTAAAAGCATACCTTCATATGAAGAAAAGGTGCAACATAAGTTGATGTTACCATAGCTGGTACATTAGACACTAATGTCGGAATCGTAGATTTCTTCCATCTTAAAAGTGGCAGCTGAAAATTTTTAGATGTAGCATGTTTATTTATAATATAAAATAATAAATACTATAGTTATCATATAATTAATTAAATATATAAGAAAATTAGAAATTACATGAGCCAATACCCTTAAATCTTCATAACAAACCTATTTGACCTTTATTAATAATAACTCATATAAGCAAACTAGGTCGATTTCATAATATAACAACGCTTGATACATAAACATTTTCTTTTTAGCCTCTAGACTAGTATTAACAGATACAAATCATTATATAGGTCGGAGTAAATAAAATGTTAAAACATCGTTTAAGTCTTTCACACATGGAGTTATAAATTGATCTTTTAATAAAAAACAGCACATAATTTTGACAAGTGACTATTTGATATAGAGTAATGCTAACTATATTATTTAATTTAACATATGTAAAAAGGACTCATTTATTAGTAATAATTAATGCACTAGAAATAAAAAAAAGTTTGACTATTTTGGCTCTTTTTTTTTTAATGTTATCAAATATTTTCCTAATATAATAACATCGTACATGTATAACTAATGTTATGAGAACCGGACTGTCCAGTTCGACTGAAAAAATCGAAAATCAATTCTTTATCCAATTCAGTTCAAGTACAAATTTCGATTAATAGAAAATCGATAAAAAATTAATAATGAACCGATAAATTGGTAAATCCGGACTGATTAATGAAAAAATCCATTTTTTTATAAAAATGATATTATTATATTGAAAATAATTATATATTATATTTTAAAATAATATTGACGAATGATTATGATTTAAAATATTATAATATAATTATAAAGATTTTTTTTTCAAGGTATCCCCCTAACCCAACTGGCTAAGGACTAATCCTCCACGAATCTGTACTTCATTTAAGGATTTGTCGCTGGCCAATGGGTTGCTGCATGTACAAGGCAGGATTCTAACCCGCGACAGTTGCTTAAGCGGATTAGTAAGCTAACCATTAGACAAACAAATTGATTATTACAAACATTTTTTTATTAGATCGATAAAACTTACATTAATTGAATAGCCCGTAGTTGCCACAAAAGAGATAATGAGACACCACAACAATGGCTTTGATCTTGTCATCCACCCAAGTCCAAAACTCTGGGTAAAAAAACAAAAGGGGAGTTTGAACATATTTAAAGGATAAGCGACGCATGCTATTTCGTTAATAACAGTAGTCTTAAATAACTATTATTTCACACGTTCACAATATTATTTTGGTAGATTTTATACTTACAAGTAAAATGTGAATATTCTTGCCAAAATATTATTTTGGTAGATTTTATACTTACAATCATTAAAGGAAAACAAATGAAATTTCAACACTATCTTAAGGAATGCTACATTGCACATTTACAACTAAAGTACATAATGTATCTTGCTAAAATGTGTCTTTACTTATAAATATTATAAAGGCAAATACGATGTAAAATTTTTAATAAGTTGAAAAAGAAAATATTAGTACATGATTGATTATCATTTATATTCAATTAAAAAACACCATCAAATTTATTTAGCCATAAAGGGTAAAAATTAGTAATTAACATGAAAAATTGAAGAGATGGTAAATAACACAAAGTTGAACACCTTTATTAATTGAATATAAAAGATAGTGAATCGTGTTTAATTTTCTGGTGGTGTAATTAGCAGTACTTTAATGGAACTATAATAATAATTTCTCAAGTGGATATATAGCAATAAAAGAAAATTGGAAATTATATTGCCACTTTCTAATGCTATTGATAGGCATTGATATGCTGCTAAAAGTAACTAACAAATTGTACCATAATTAAACATGATATAGAGATAATGACTCCAGTTTTGTAGGAAATTTTTCCAGATGCTAAAGGACGATATGTCTTATTAACCTACAATAATTAAAAAAAAAAAAAAAAAGTGAAGTATTAGTAAAGAAAGTAAAAATAAGTTATATACCATATTACCATAAACAAAGTAGAAAGATAAAATGTGTGGAGAAAAGTATAACAATCATTGTAATGTTACAAAACCTAGAATTTCTACCAGTGTTAAATTATATGTAGTAGGTTCATACCTTATCTATTTCAAGATCAGCTAACTGATTTATGATCATTGCATACAAATACACGAACACGATAGGTATGATATACTGAAATAAAGGGGAAAAAATTAGTAAAACAATTCCAAAGTTATAATCATATATATCTTATGAGAGAGAAAAAAAATACTTGTCATCTTCTAGGACTATAAAAAAATAATGAAGAATGAAAGAGTTAGAAAATATTACAAGTATTTGATTTAATAATAAAATCTTTTATTGGATAAGAAACTTATGTATTGCAGATCATGTCTATAAACTTTTATTTTAATTAAAATCATTAATTATTTGATATAAAGTAAAAAAAACAAATTCATTATTTGATATACTTTTTTCTATAAATTAAAATTATTTCTCAACGTATTATAAGATGACATTATTACATAAGATTTTGCTAGCTAGTATCCATAAGATTCTAAATAGTAAGAAAATGGTCATATAAGAAGGATGACTCTCACCTTCAACAAGCCAACAAAAAACTTTGGAGATATATCTGATAAATTTTCCACAGCCAGGAGCGATGACGAAAGCATGCCCATTAGCTGACCACACATAAACAAAATTAGTTCATCTAAATAAATAAGCGAGTGATGGGTTTAGTTTGTGTTTTTAATTTTTATTTTTAATTTCAGCGTTTTTTTAATTTTTGTGAATGATAAAAAATATTAAAAATCATAAAATTTTATTTTCTACTTTTATCTTTCTTTTATAAAATTTTGAAAAAAAATAATAAAAGAAAAATAATTTAAAGTACGTCCAAATTCATTTTTCTAATTATCCTTTAACTTTTAAATAATTTTTTTTTTTTTTGAATTTTTACCTTTTTTATGTTTTTAAGAAATAACTGCATTATTTAACCCTTTTTACTCTTTTAAATATTAGAAGAAAAAAAAAACTCCCTATCACTACTTATATTAAAAATAATAATACAAACAAAACACATCTTAAGATTTCTTGTTGTTTGGGAGGAAGTCATCACGGGTACCTTTTTTTCTAAGTGAGAAGATATTGATTAAGTTGTTTATGCAGAGAAATAAAATAGGTGAACTAACCAGGGAAATAAAATAATAAAATACAGAAAGCTTTTGGAGAGTATGCATGATATCATTGGTAGATTTCCAAATGCTTTGTGTACCATAGCCTTGAGGTTCAGATTCATTTGATTGTGCAGAAGTTGCATTTATGTAAAATTTTGTTTTAGATTTATCACTTGTGGATCCTCCATCAATGTATTTGTAAGAATGTTTCCAGTTATGCTGCATGGGTATCTTATTATTAAAACATTCCTTTGGGAGTTTTCTGTTCTTCTGCCATAAAGCTCTTGTTGTATGGGAACCTAAACAGAAGTTGAATCGTTATGATTAAAGATGTAAAAAAATAAAAAATAATAAAAAATGGTTATATCACCTAAAAAATTAACCACAAAATTGATCCATGTATATTTATACATATTAATTCATATAATTTTCTAATTATCTAAATAATAAACTATTAGAATAATAAAACCTATCATATCAGAATAATTAAACTTATTATAGCAAAATAATCAAAGAAAAAATTAATCATATTGAATATACATAAAAAATTAATTATCAAATCAGTCACTACTATTAAATACAAGTTGAATAATGCAAAATACTGAACTAAAAATATCTTAAATTAACAACTCATATGTATATAACTATGAAGTACAGACACTTTGACGAATTGACGTATCTGCGTGTCGGACACATTTTGGACACGACACTCACCGACACTTGTCCGACACGCGTGTCTTATGTGTCCATTCGTGTCCTTAAAAAAAGAGAAAAAAAATATCTCTTCGGACACATTTGACACTCCAAAATATCATTATGTGTCCGCGTGTCCAATTTTATTCTTAACTTAAATCCTTAAAATGAGTTTAAAAGTAGTATATATGACCATATCTTAACACTAAAAGTTATTTTAAATACTTTATATAATTAAAATAGACATTAAAAATATTTACAAATAATAATTTAAATTTTAATATGAATAAAATATCAAGATATTATTATAATTTTGTTAAAAATATATTATATTTTATATATATGACGTGTCCCCGTATCACATAAAAATTGATATCAATGTGTTGGCGTGTCGAGTGTCGTGTCGTGTCCCGTGTCTGTGTCCGTGTCCATGCATCAAGGTATATAATGACAGATTTAGTAGCTGCCTTTTATTTAAGTACATGTAATATTTTTTAAAAGAAATTTAAAACTTTAATTTTAATAAAAAGTTTTTTTTTCTCTCTTTTGGACAATTACACAAATTTGTTGATTGCTTTTACTATATTTCGCTCCTTTATAATTCTTTAAATGCCAGAAATATGTGCACACAAAAATTAGTTTGGAGCGACTTTTGAAAAAGTATTTATTTTTTTATATCTTTTGAAAAAAAACTTTTAAATAGAAAAAAGTTATTTTACATTTAGATATATTTTTTAAGAAAATTAAGTATTAAAAACTTCTTTTGCTTTTATTGTTTTAAGGTATTGTTAATTTTAGAAAAAGTCAATAATTTGTTTTCTTTTTAATATAAATACATTTTTAAAAGATGTATCCAAACATATTTATAATTTAATAAAATAATTTTTTAATTAAAAAAATTACTTAAATAAGTCAATCCAAAGAAAGACAAAGCAAAGCGAAGCAATGATAACATTGAAAGGTAAGATTTATATGTTGTTCCATTTCACTCTCATATGAAAAACACTATACTAGTATTTATTTTAGCATAAGCTCTGAGAATCTAAGAAGTCGTGCGTACCAGTTGTGATGGAATTATGAGAAACATGAGGAAAGGATGAGCCAAAAAGAAGCCTAGCAGTTGAAGCCATTCGAAATGGACAAATTTTGGATCAGCTGCAATCAAATTAAAGGAATTAATTCACTTGTCCTCTATTTAAGAAGGGGATAGCTACTTAATTATTGTCAACTCTTTGCAAAGCATGAAAATGAAATTATCATTTAATTATAAATTTTAATAAACCGGATTCAGCAAAATTATGAAGTGTAGTTAAATTAAATCTAGGTATAATATAGGTTGGATGATAAACACACACATGGCTTAATGAGAAATTGATATGACATCTATCAACAAATATCTTTTATTTTAAAAAAATATATAATAGTAATATATCCTTTAAATTAATTATAAAAATACTAAAATATAATTTTGATTAATTTTCTTAAAAGATTAAAAAAATTATATTATGAAAAAAAAATATAGTATTTTGGTATTAGTATTAATGACTAAAATACTATATATATTAGAAAATAAATTTGACTGTCATTATAAAAAGACTAACATTTTTTGTAGAGTTCATTTTAAGAGAGTAAAAAACAAAAACCTTCTTAATGCTAATTCTAAAAAGACAAAAATAATGCCCTTGAAGACTTGAAGTTCATATTTAAACTACGACTAAAATATCCTTTAATAATTAATTTTAGTTAGAAATTTTAATTAAATATTAAAACATTAAAATACACTTATAAGTAATCTTATGATTGGTTTGATCGTATTATAAATTAGAAATTTTAATTTAATATTAAAAGACTAAAATACCCTTATACTTAACTTTTAAAAGACGAAAATAATTTAATATTAAAAGACTAAAATACCTTTATACTTAACTTTTAAAAGACGAAAATAATCATTTAGAATTTATCTTAAAAGACTAAATACCCTTATAAGTAATTTTCAAGGTCACAAAATACCCCTAAATTTTTGCATTGCTATGAAGAAATTTTTGCCTTCAACTCCTCAATTTCCATTTCAAATATCCTTGTATATATAATAGTAATTGTATATCCTTCAACTGGTTGTTGGAAGCGTGTGCACATGAAGATAGTAATTGTATATATAATAATAATGTTATTGTTCTTTATTACTCTAATTTTTTAGTTGACATAAACTTTAGGTTGTAAGAATTATTTTGTAATGGTTTATACACTTATATTGGTGATAAGGATAAGACTATATACCAAATTAAGCCCAGAAAAATTTTACTGGACACTTTAATCTGTATCAAATTTTAATGCGGTGACTAAATTTTACTGGACACTTTAATCTGTATCAAATTTTAATGCGGTGACTAAATACATTAGTCTCCAAACTTTTATTTTATAAGCTATATCAATTCTCACTTCAAACTCTGATTAAAAATAATAATAATAATAATAAGAAGAAACAAATCAGTCATTGTTATTGTGATTTAATTAAACACATAACAAACGTTAAAAAATTTAGAATTCTCATATCATATCTCTGTGTATAAACGAATGATCTGATGCAGAAACTAATTTGTCTAACAAAATAAATTTTAGGATCAATTTAGTAATTAAAATTTGTTAAATACTATAATATATATATTGCGCGTTAAACTTATTATATTGTCTCTTGCTAGACTTTAGTCCATTAAATATTCAAGTTTTGCAATGCACACGCATACAATTAATTACTCGTTATTTGACCACGCCTCGAAGCCATTAATTAATTATTCAGACAAAATAATTTCATCACGGCCTTATTCCAAGATTTTGTTAAAGAAAAATAATTTAATTCTTATGCAGATTTGACATCAACTATGTGTCCTAAATCCATTAAACAATTGTGACATAGAAGCCAATTATAGCGTTAATAATTATAATAAGAGAAAGTCTTGGGAATCAACATAGTTGGGAGCCAATGCACTTGATAATGAGTTATGGATGATAACTCATATAATTTCGGATGATAACGTTTTTAATTTTGGATGATAATTTTTTTAATTTTAGATGATAATTTAATTATTAGCTCCTTAAGGACTCCCTGATATTGATTCCGTAGTATTGTTGTAATTAATAGTATAGGGTGGGTTTGAACCAACTTAATTTAATCTAGTGGTTAATCCAGCTCGAAGCAAGTGTAAAGAACTTGCACCCTAACTTGTGCATGCAGCATGAGAAGAAAAATTTGGGTGGGTTCGGTATTTAATTACTTAGGAGATGTTTATTTGTACTTGGTGCACATAAACCTGTAATTGGTTATATTTTTTTTTATCTATCTCTAACATTTTGAGGTGGATGGGAGCTTTTACTTCTTCATCCATGACTTTAAATGATTCCCACAAAACTCAACACTAAAATTTCTCATGTCCAATTTTTAAGGGCTCTGTGGATATTTAGGAACTCGATATTCAAACTTAGAATTCGTGAACATAAATAAAATTTAGTAGAAAAAATGTGTTTTGTCATAATTGTATTTATCATCAATATTATTTTCAAAGACAATGATATGATGTTATGTTTTGAAATCAATCTTTGGTGGGAAACCAAATTGTGGCTAGGAAGGAAGGAAAATGTGGCCCCGAATTAAGCTTAGGTAACACAATAATGATATAGATTAAAAAATAATTTTAATTTCTCCATTAATATATTACAGGTAGACGGTAATGCAAGCAAGCATCAATGGTTTTAGTCATGGTGCAAATGCTAGTTTCAGTTGATGTAAAGAAAAAGAAAAAGAAAAAAACGTGTATAATGTTGAAATTTTTTATTAATAAATTAAAAAATTAATACTATGGGCATATTTAGAGAAAATTAGTTTGTAAACCTTATTTCATATCTTACATTCTCCAATCCCGAAATACTTTAAAGTTTAAACACGTATCTCGTTTAAGGTGAGCCCGAAATAAAATTGTACATGTGAATCGTATGTAATGCTAAGTGTACATATATTTTACCTAATTAAGTATAATTAAATTATTTAATTATATATCTAATTATATGTCAAATAAAAGAGTATTTTGATGTCAAATAACATAAAAAAAAATAGCATAAAAACATATTTTTATTTGACATCGAAATTATTTTTTTTATACAAATAATTTTTTATTTACCATAAAAATAAATGACTTGATCAAATTTAATTTGACAAAATAAATATACACCTAAAATTATTGTAAAATGGTTGACAAACAAAATTTTAAGCAACATGATAGTTGCTGCACTTGTTCAATTAGTGATAATTTCATTTGTTTATATACTTTATAGACATTATTCTTTATAAGCAGATTGTTCTAATAATTACAAATTTCATTACATCAATTCTCAATGTATATGAATACAATACAATTTAGATATGTGCATGTGAATGCATTTGTGTTCCAGAGAGAAAGAGATCCTCTACTCTTGTTTCTTTGAATAATCCCTTGGTCCAAATATTGTGGACCCAATTCTCACGTTTGTACTACCCATTTCAATCTGAAAAGGCAATCAATGTAATATATATATATAAACACATAAATTAGTTGCATCATTGACCTATAAAAAATAAATTGCATGCAACACACCTCTACTAAGCAATGACTGTAAGTATTTTATTTTATTGGGTAAATATTCAAAAAATGCTGCACCACCAATCATATTTAATTATAAGAAATATGCCTGTCTCACCATAACAATCTCTGACTATAGTTGTCAAATTCATTCCCTTGAAATATAGAAAGCATTCATAATTGTGAGGAAATTAGATGCAATCATGCAATGCAAAAAGGGTAGTTTTGTAGTTTGTTGCTGAATAACTTTAGAGCACTATAAACCAACATAATGTAGAATTGGTTAAAGTGGTAAGTGCCTTAGATTGCTTTGGGTCTTAGCCTCTTAGGAATGGGAAAAAGACCCTTGTTATGGGACACCCCTTTAGTCAGGTCAACTTTTAACAAAAGGATCTGAATGCTAATGATTTAATCAGGACCAACAAATTGAAAAAAAAAAAAGAAATAGCATTTTTGACCATATCATACCGCTAACTCGAAATCGCTAGACATGCCCATTGACAGTTCACATTGCTCCTCAGGCATTTCAAGTACCTTGCAAACTTCAGTTCTGCAATTGGATAGGGCCTGAATTTTCACAGAAGAGAAAGCCTGTTTTAATAATAGTAAATTGGAAATTTGACAACATAGCACAAAAAGAATCAAGCTAGTAAATACAAAAATGCAGGTCAAATTCAAACGAAAATAGAGCATTTTGGTAAGTTTGCAGATGTCGAACTTGTCACCTTAAAGTTCTCTGGAGTTGAGGTGTAGTCAGGCCTCCCTATCGTCATCAAGCCGGAAAACACGAGGTTTGGACAACTCAATTTTACATGTTTAGCAAGATCAACACAATTCGAAGGATCAATACCAGATTTGGCTGCAAAATTATGGAATCACATAGACAAGTCGATATTATGTTATTATCTAAGAAATAAGAGAACCATACTTTATTTGTATATAAAGTAAGATAATTTGATAGTAACTCGCCCAATAACAGGTTTGGT
The DNA here is from genome assembly GCA_036250425.1 of Stylosanthes scabra. Classification (NCBI taxonomy): domain Eukaryota; kingdom Viridiplantae; phylum Streptophyta; class Magnoliopsida; order Fabales; family Fabaceae; genus Stylosanthes; species Stylosanthes scabra. The sequence continues at coordinate 18,418 of JASCZI010212070.1, forward strand.
ATTGTCTATGAGAGGAAAGGTAAAAAGCTTTAAAATTCTGTTAGTGTATGATTGTTCCGGTAGTTGTTTGTTAGTCAGTTATGTGAGTTGCAGGGTTAGTTAGTCTATCCTAACCACCTATAAATACTGCATGCTACTTGATTTTACATTCATTCTGTTATGTGCATATTTCTGTTAGAGATTGAGAGAAGTTCTTCTCTCCTCAGTTGGTAGTTCCAACCGTGTATTATTTCTAAGAATTGTGATTTGCAACTCTGATCATTTCCCTAGTTCTATCATAATTATTGTCAAGAGGTCCCCTACAAAGTAATTCAAGAAGGATATGATGCATTTTGAAAAACAAATAATGATGGAACAGCTGCAATTCTCCAATCTAATAGGCTAATAGCTATTGAAAACTAAAGAAATTTTACGAATGTGAAATTATAGGCAAAGAATAAATACAAGTTAAAATGCAGTACCAAGTTCAGAAGGCTACAGAGATGCAAAAACTAAGACTAGCACAAGAAGCCAAACTCACATTCTTCTCCACTTGTATTTACTTGCACCAAGACCTTCAGCGGATTTCTTCCAAGGGTTGAAACCATACGGTCAAGATGATTTGCCACCTGCCGGTTCCAAAGGTACAAGAAAGCACAACATTTGAATGGGAATCGCCATTAGTTAGAAAAATTCATAAGTTGAGATTTTGACTAGTTAATCAGAAGGTATAGAGCTTATCAATCGCACACACGTGAAGATCAACTTATTCTTACTCCTTAAAGTTTACAAGCACAAAATAAAAAATAAACATCAATGAATTCATACCCCCAAGAACTACACCAGACATTGATTATGTTAGTCTTTACCTTCTGATTGTCGACACCCTGGAACATGGCCAGATTTGGAACTCCACCTGACATAAAGCATGCAAGGCCTAGTCTAAGGATACTGAAGAATGGAACAAACAAATAAGACAACAAAAGTCTAACTTGCATTGTAGAAAGCATTGTATGCAGCTCTCATTGTAAAATTTAACTTGCATCAGAATTCAAAAGAATTTTATATGCTAAGAATGCAGTCAATCACAAGTACAGAAGCTGAGGTCTGAACTCATAAATCGTTCCATGAAAAAGGTTGACAAAATCATTGAATTTATTAAAAAGGTCTTTACACCTTTAAAAAAAAAAAATAGTGCATATTCGCAAAACAAGCAGCACTGATATGCCATATTATATTAAAGACAGCTTTCTAAGGACACCTTCCTAATGAGAATCTTTTAAAGAAATTCAGTAAAGGGCATTCTACACATAATTAACATCATGTACTCAACCCAACTAATCTGATCCAAGCTAGTCTCTTCTATACTCGACGCTAAGATTTTTTATAAGGAGAATAAGTATTGAACTATTTGAACCAACCAAATGTTGATCTGAATTGCTCACATTCCAACAGTAGTTAAATAGAATGAAGAAAGACAAGAAAAGAAACATTGATTTGAAGAAACAAAGCATACCCAAAAGCGTTTTCACTTTGTTACTTTGCAAATGGCCAATGAAATGCCACTCAATGTCTTGCGGAAGCTGCATTAAAGCCAAGGCATGTGTCATCATCCCAACAAACAAAGAATTAGAAATTCAAATCCATGCACAATTGCATACCATTTTGGAAATTACAAGAGATTTACATGAATTGAGCAAGGGAAGTTGTTATTGTTAACCTAAAAGAGACAAAAATAAACAAGAGTATAAACTCAGTTTTTAATTTTTATTACACTATATTATCTACTGTATGACTATATACCTACGGAAATGATAATTACATCCTATTTTAAGGATCAGCAGTGCTATTGGGTCAACATAATTTATTATTTTTAAATCGCATTTAGCAGTCAATATTTAAAAGTGTTGGCTAAAGTGGTATGACGTTGAGCTACAAAGTGAAGGTGTTGGCTACTAATTAAAAATGCTAGCCTATATAAAATAAGGTGAATACTCGCGTGCAGTCAACTTTATGTGAAGTTGCTTATTAAGAAGTTTTAGATGATTTGACATATTTAACTAAATTGTAATCTAAGGGCTTAGAATGTCAACTTCACATGAAATTAGATGCAAGTGAGTTTCCACCGTAAATTAAAATTGCTAGCCTTAAATTTTTCTTATTGATAATATCACTTCTTTTTTTACAAATTTATACAAACATACAGTGCAAGAAACAAGACGAGTGCCATTGTAAAAAACGGGAATGGATTACATATAATGGGGTGCATGGAAAACGTTTGGGACACAACCTTCCATCATATTTATCGTCTTATGTTATTTGGAGTTTAATTTTCATGTATTTTTTTTCCTTTCTTTCTTTTTTTTCGGTAGGGTAACCTAGGGCCGGCCGAGACTAATCTCTTGCGCTTATCGAGTGTCCCTTTCGAGGTTTGGCGTAGCCACATCCTCTTCTGCATACATGTCGTCCCCAAGGTTCGAATCCGGGACTAGGCACTTAAGCAACCCAAGCCACTTACCATTTGTGCTAGGGGATGTGGTTTTAATTTTCATCTATTGACTGCGCGTGACATGCAATCATCAATTGCCATATCATCAAATTCATTTTTAAGCCCACTGTGTAGAAAAGTCGATATAATCTAAAACTTTTCATATCAAAATTAAACTCAGAAATTAAATTCAGGTAAACATTTTGTAAACATTTTAATAAAGAGGATTTTACATTGACATCCGGTGGAGCGTTAATTTATATTTCCACCATCTATGAACAAATTAAACTCAAACAAGAACAACAATGCCATTTGAAGTTGATTTAACACAAAATAATTACAATAATTTCATTAAAACTGTTCCTAAAAAAATATATGGTGAATTAATCTTGCTTGCTAATCATTATTCAAACAAAAATCAATTACGAGAAGGAAAGAAAGAAAGAAAATCAGGAACCTGAGGAGCCTTGTCGACGATTTCTTGGACGTAGTTCTCGCCGAAGCAGCGGTGGCCTGCGTCGTAAAGTTGCCCAATCATGGAAACCGGCTTCGTCTTGGAGACAGCCACGACCCTGATTGATTCGGGTCGGGTGCCTGATCTCTCAGCCGCCTGCCGGACTCGCTGCATCACCGACCGGAATGCCAAGACGGCCGCGCCCTCCGCAACTACGGGAGCAGCCATTTTAATCGGAGTTTTTTTTTTTTTTTTTTTTTCTGGAGTGGGAGGAAGCGAAAAAGAAGAGGTAATTAAGAAGCGTGTTGTCGCGAGGGAGTTTGGATGTGGAACTGTGGAAGTGGTTAAGCAACGAACACAAAACACAATAGATATCAAGAAAATGAATTTAGTAAATAACTTTTTAAATAATACTTTTGAAAATTATTTTTAATAGAATAAAATATCTTTTTTTCTGTTTATTAAAAATGTTAAAAATACATATAAATTTTAATTTTTTTTCAATTAGTTCATCAAATTTTGAATTTGAAGAATATTACCCACTAACAACGGTAATTTTGGGTTTTTTTTTTTCAAATGAATTATGATAAAATCAATATTATGGATGATAATTCATATAAATTTTGGATGATAACTTAATTTTGTATATATGAGTTACGGATAATAACTTATATAAATTATGAATGATAACTTAATTATTGGCTCCACAATAGCTCCCTAATATTAATTCCGTAGCACTATTCTTTAGTTATATATAAATATAAATGGTGTTTTAAAATAACAAATTACGAAAACACATAAATTTTGGTCATAAACCACAAATTATGATAAAAAAAAAACGTTCATAAATCTTAGTTCTAAAGCATGATTTATGATCAATCATACAATACATATCAATCTTGGTTTTAAACCACAATTTAGAGCAAAGAACTCTGATTATTTGCAATTTAAAGATGACATACACTAACTATCACAAAACTCCAAATCGATTTCTGATAAAATAAAAAATTTGACAGGTCGACTCCCTTAGTAGGTTACCAAAAGGTAGTTATGATGGTGTGTTAATTCATATCTGATGTGTCAAATGGCAAATCGATATCTCATACTGCTATTTGAGAAAATTTAAATTTACTATCTTCAGTTTCTGTCTCTCAAAATCTCTATCTTCCTTCCAAATGTAGTCATAAATATAGACATAGATTAGAAAAAAAGACAAATGTGCCCTTAACCTTTTAAAAATTGTATAAATACACTATTGACGTTTTAAAATACATAATAGCTCCTTTTAATAAACGGCACAATAACGTTCCTCCTTAAATTTAAGTTGCCAGATCATAAGGGAAAAGAAAATACATAATAGGTTGAGGATGTGAAAAGGGCATGGTTCTGACAACCGAATCGGACCGCGAACTGATGTTATATGCGGTTCGATTTCACATCAGATATAGGGAATTAGGAAATCGCTCGCGAACCGGTGAACCGATGAACTGGTTGGACTGGACCGGGACTCGATCGGTTTTTGTAGAAATGGCAAAGGACATCGTTGCTCAAAGGTAAAAATATCGAAACGGGAGCGTCGAGCTCCCATTCTATCTTCTCCCCCAAAGCATAGTGAACCCTAGCCTCCTCTCTTGAGAACCAAAGAACCTCCACATCCTCGCCAGAAGCCCAATGCCAAGAACCACCGTCGCCGTTCTCTGTCGTGGCAGTTGTTGTCCTCGTCGGCTTGTCACTTTCAACCACAATTGTCCTCTCTTTCTAAGTAATTTCACTCAGTAGCTGTTTCTTTTGGGTGTCCACATATTTTGGGTCTTGATCAAATTTTGTGCTTCACTATATATCCTGTTTCAGAATTTGTTTTCAAGTGGTAATAGCAATTTCTTCTTTTCACTATCTGTGTTGGAAGCAACCCTTGTGGTGTTCCGGTGTTTCTTAGGAAAAGAACAAACACCTTCATAGGGTAAATTGTTATGATTTCCTTTGCTGTTAGGTGATATCACACTGATTCTATAAAATGTCTCATCCTTAAACCTGTAGTGTAATATATCTTAACATAAAAATAGTATTATCCTATATTAGAGATTTTTGTGATTGACAACAAACTTTAATGTTAACTTTGATATTTGGATATTTCTCTTGTCATTTGCTATGTTTTGTTATATGACTTATGTTTTGTTATCTGACATGTGTTGCATTTGGATGGATTATGACACATTGGTTGATCTATTCTTAATTTGGTATTTTGGTTGAGATTTTTAACTTTATATCAATATATTTAATTATTTTTGCGTGATATTTTTATTTTTATATTATTTTATTATAAAACAGTTTTTTGGATTGAACTAATTGAATCAATAAACCAATAAACTAGCTCGAACGTGGTTGGATAATCAGTTCGATTTTCAAGACCTTGGAAAAAGGAAAATACATACATGAGGTAGAGGGGGAATAAGAAGAAGAAAAATAAAGATCCGGTGAGTCAAATTCATGGAGATATGTCATTGTACTCTTTATTCGAATGTGAGAGACTGTTACTATTTCTCAAAAACTTAGGGGGTGAATTTCCACATTTGTTAAAAGATTAAGGCATATATATATATATGTCCTTTTCCGTTGAAATTAAATCCAACGGGTGGACATTTAAACACTCCTTTTCATCTCATCAAACATCACCACCATCTCTTTCTTCCTTCAACCACCATTCTCTTCCCTCAAGCTCGCCGCCGGATTCGCCGGCACCCAGAATTTCCGCCGTCCGTCTCCTTTTTCCCCCTTCTCATTCTGAATCACTCTCTCACTCACTCGCATTCTCTCAATCTCTACCGAACCCTGTCCTCGGCCATCGACGACGTCCCCTCACCACCTACTCTCAGTTTCTCTCACTCATTCTCACAACCCCTGTCTCTCTCAGTCAACCCTCCAATACCCTGTTTTCTCTCCGCCGCTCCTTGTTCAGGCGCCGCCGTCAACCACCACTGCCATCCTCCCCTTTTCTGGTTCTTCCCTCCCTCATGCGGCAACCGGCAATTCACCGGAGCCACCACCTTCCCCATTCCCTTCTCTGTTTTTCACTGCCAGGTTCTTCATCAACTCTTTAAATTTTTATTTTAGTTAATATATTAATAGATTAGATTTTAGGGTTTAGTTAATTACTATGGTTTAGTTAGAATTTTATATTCTGTTTTAGTGGATATTAGGTTGTTAAGATAGGTTAGTAGTAGGTTTACTAGGCTTTGCGAATTGCTGAAAGTGTTTGAATCCATTGATTGACCTGTTTTGATACTGTTTTTCTGAAATGGTGCTGATTTGAAACTGCCTGAATTCAGGTTTTGCAATTTGGTGTGAGAAAATGCTTGGTTTATGCTATTTGTTATTGTTTGATACTTTATGCGTGTGCCAAGTGTTCAATAAAATGTCTCCATGAATATATTTGAAATTTAAATTACATGTTGTGACTATCATGCAGTTTAAATTAATTGGTTTTGTTTGGCATATTATAGTGGATTGTATAACTTGATTATGTTTTCAATTGTTAACTTTTGGTTTAAATTGTTAAGTTTTGGTTTAAATCTTGTGATATATGCCATATTGGTTTGTTTTGGGGAGTTTTTATCTGTATTATTCTTTCGTATATTAACTCATTTCCATTTATTATTAACTTATTTGTTTACATTCAGTATTCATTTTACAAATGAATACAAGAGAATAAATGTGAAATTAAACTATGGGCAACCGCACTAATCAATGTTTTCCAAAGTGAGTGGCTTTCAAGGTGAGTGATTGTGGGAGAGTTTGTGCTGCTTCTTTGAAGAACAAATGTGACGAGATTTAAGCAAGGTAGTTGAATAATGACGACGAAATACTACTCTATGATATCTCTTTATCCTTTCATTTTATTTCTTTAACCACGGAAATAAACATGAGGAATGTTTCTTCATCCATATCTTAGGTAGCAATTTTTTGTACTTGCGGAACTTCAGTTATTAGTGTGTGCTTGCCTTCGGTTTATATTCAATGCAGCTTTCCCCTTAGCCTTTTGTTTTCTCCATGTCAATAATGAATTTTATTCCCTGTAACTTCCTTCTTTGCCTTTCAAAGTAGAAGCAGTATTATAAGGTGTTAAAGCTTGCTCTAAATGTAATCTCAGCTTTTATTTTGTGTGATAAATATTGGGAATAAAGTAGGGAGAATGAAAATCCATGATATCGGAATGGATCCATATGGATTAGCAGGCATAATTGATCACTTAATGTAATAAAATAATATTTGCTATGACAGCTTTGATGTTTCAAATGAATTCAACAGAAGAGAAGTGAAGCCAAGGTTGCACCAATGTGGCTGGCGACTCAAATCTTCAAATTGAAACGCTTCCCAATAATCACAAAAACTTTATCTCTCTCCTTCTCATATTCTTCATCCTCAGAAGATGTGGTAGAAAACGCCATATGCATCCTCACCCACAACCGTTCCAAATCCCGCTGGACCACCCTCCACTCCCTTTATCCCAACGGCATCAGCCCCACCCACTTTTCCCAAATTGCCCTCGGCATAAAGAACAAACCCCACCTCCTCCTCCATTTTTTCCAATGGATCAAATCCAAATCGCTTTGCAACCACAACCTCCACTCTTACTCCACCATAATCCACCTTCTTGCACGTGCCCGTCTCAAAACTCATGCCCAAGAAGCCATTACTCTCGCCATTCGCGCCTCCCAAAACCACGAACATTCTTGTTTAGATTCGTATCCGTTGAAGCTCTTTGAGCACCTTGTTAAGACCTACCGACTCTGTGATTCAGCCCCCTTCGTCTTTGACTTGTTGATTCGCTCTTGTCTACAGTCCAATAAGCTTGAACCTTCTATTCAGATCATTAGAATGTTAATGTCCCGTGGAACCAGTCCCAAAGTTTGCACATTGAACAG
>JASCZI010212071.1:0-22107 GCA_036250425.1 Stylosanthes scabra
ATATATATATATATATATATATATATATATATATATATACACGTGTGTGTGTTAATATAAAGAAATTTATTACTATTACTTTATAGGATACGAGGGTTATACGCACTCGGCGTAACATTATGAAGCCGCCAGATGACCGTATCCGTGAGTTACTCTGACGAGCTGGATTTGAGCATGTTGTTGTGACCCTCGAGTGGGATCATGATTGGGCACTAGTGAAGTGTTTGGAAATAACCACAATCACATTTCCCTCACCCAACAGCACTTGATAACTCCTTGCTTCCCTCAATCCCTAGACTGCCACTAATTCCTCCACGGTGAAACTGGTGTGCTCACGATTGAAGGGATGAACATTCATTGTGTTAATGTACTTTCAGTTGAATTCAATAATCCTTGATAACCACTATGAAAATTCATTCCCAGCTTGCAATTAAGCCCGTGCCTCTAAACCCTTTCTGTAAAATAGCTCACTCAATCGGTACTAGGTTGACTTCACCAGTGCCGTGATGGATAGATTGCGAGTGGACTTTATCACCGCATTAATGCATTCAAAGATGTTTGTAGTCATATGGCCAAACCTACGACCTTCATCCGCATACTGTGCCCACAGATGGTGCGGTATCCCATCCAGGTAGTTCTTGATAGCTATATTTTGCCTTGTCAGCCTACCGTAGTAGTGAACAAATTCCCTCTATGACTTTGTATAGGCAGTATTGATGAGTGACTTCTTAAGATTCTTATTCCTAAAGTGTGTCATGAAATTGGAGGCAATATGTCTGATACAAAGGACGTGGAATGCTTGAGGTGGGCACCAACCACCATGCTCATCATTCAATACTGCATCAATGGACTTGTGGCGATCCGAAATAACTAGAAGGCCAGGTTGAGGTGTTACCTGCTGTCTAAGATGCGTCAAGAAAAAAGACCAAGCCTTCTTCGTTTCACCTTTCATTGTGGCAAATGCAATCTGCAATATATTAGAATTTTCATCCTGTGCAATTGCCATGAGTAGAGTCCCACCATATGTACCATACAAGTGTGTGTCATCAATAGAAATTAACGGCTTACAATGCTTGAAAGCAATCACATGGCGGGAATGTCCAAAAAACTCGCCAAAACATACAAGCGTTGGCGTCTCCGAGATATGGTTGGGTGAAAAGTTGAATCCAGGTACCTAATTAACGAGTTTTAACAACACATTCCAATACGAATAATATTGCGCGCAAGACAATGGAATGCATAAAACCAATTTTTTGGGGAAACCTACATACCTGATAAATACATCTGCATGGTGAATACCCACCTCGGAAGTTCATTGTATGACTCCTCCCAGTCACCATAGATTTTTGCAATTACTCTTTGTTTTCCAAGCCAGACCTTTCTGTATGACGCTTTATACCCAAAATGTGTCTCTACTAAATCTTGCAAGACTGCTATGCTTATGCTCGGATCTACTTGAAACATTGCAAATATCGCATCAGCAATAACCTTCGAGTCCAACCAACGATGGTCTTGTCGTGCAGAGGAATGCACACAAGACTGAGGACCATTGTATCTCCTCACTTCCCATTTTTCCTGTTTTCTGTGATACGATATGCGGATGCTCCACCGACACACCGGTCCAAACTGCGCACACTGCACCGCATACTACAACCTATCACTCTCTATGATCTTATACTCAACTGCTCTTCTGATGCTATATGTCTTCACGACCATCACAACAGCTTCTTTGTCCGCAAATTCTTGGCCAACCTCAAACTCATCAACTGGATCATCATCGGGACCACCTTGAAACCCGTAAGACCCTTGATTTGTTGCACTCAGGTTAAGCGTCCTAAAGTGTGCAGGATGATCATATAGTCGACTAATCGCTGGCTGTGCATATGTAGGTTGCGTCTGTTCAAAGTAGTTTACCTCTTGCACCTCTTCATCGTCTTCCTCTTCTTCGCTGTCGTCCTCATCCTCATGCAGGAATTCCAACAGCTTATTATCTACACCATTGTTATCCGAATCATGATTGAGCAGATAAGGATGCGTGGTGGGATCTCCAACAACGGATTCGTCATAGCTGTCTAGCACATCCGCCACTGGTTCATTTGAAAATGGGATGGAACCCTCACTACTCCCCTCAGGTATCCTGTTAAGATCTAGCATTGTCCGCCTTATGTTTCTTGCCACCATCTACCAGATTGTGAATCAGCCTCTGAGTTATTTCCCTCCTCAGTTAAAAGAGCATATAACTCTAACAAGGGTATAACGGCTAGATGTAAGTGCCAGTTGCAGACTAGTGCAACGTCCGCATCGTCACCTAAACGGAATTTGTAAAATTAAATGCATATTACGCAAAATTCAATACCGATTCATGCACAATTAACAAACACAACAATATCATGATTATATTATTACCTTTTAAAGTAAAGGATTCCGTCTACATAATGCAGATATCTGTAGTAAATTTTTCGAACTCATTTTTTATGATCTTGACCAATGGAACGCAGAATAAAATCTTTAAGCTTGCAAACCTATCTTCTCATTTGGCCAGCAAACGAAGGTCGGTTCAGGACAACTAAAAACATCATTCTCATCTTGGTCTTTTCTTATCTGACCAGCATAATATATTGAAGCTAGTATTCTATCTCCCATACTAATGACAAACTAAAAAAAAATTAAACAACATATAGAGAGGGAAAAAATTTTAGAGTGAGAAAGAAGTATCTAGCTGTAGTGAGGCACACAACAATGAAATTCGGAGAGGTGTATTTATAGGCATCAAGTTTGCCAATTTAAGTGACTTAGTAGGATTTTTTTATCAGGTTTTGCATGAAGTCCGCCATTTAAAGTGGCTAATACCATGAAGTTCGCCACTTGAAGTGGCTAATATCATGAAAACCTCAAAATTAGCCTCTTAATGAGACGAACAATGTGCAAGTATAAAAAAAACTTGAAAAACAATAAATAATGCCTAATTAATTTTTTTTAGAAATAAATTTTTCTTTTATTTTATTTATGAAAATTTTCCAAAATAAAATCACCCTCATCAATATCATATCTTTCCATTATGAAATGTCAAATACTCAAATGTATTGTTAAAAAAAAAAATGCTCAAATGTAATTAGCGAATTATTCATATGCAAGTTGAAAGACATATAGCTGATCATAAATTTTATTAGGTCATAGGCACTAGCTATATAAAAATGAATTTATTAATTCACACAAAGTCTGCTATCATAAGAACATATCAATTATTGCATCCCAAATTCCGAATCCATATTACGATGAATTGACATCTAAATCACACATGTCTTAAAACATTGAAAGCATTCAAATATGGCTGTAATTTAATAGTAATAAGGGTTTGTTTAAGGTGCATTCCATATAACCAATTTCATGAAAATTGAGTGGATAGAAAAATTGGAAACCAATTCTCTATTCGATTCAATTCAAATAAAAAATTAGACAGCAAAAATTTGATTAAAAATCGGTCAAATTATTCGTTAACCATTGAGCCGGTAAAATCTATTCAATTTTTATGGAGAAATATTATTTTTTTTTAAAGTAATAGTATTATATTTTAAATAATTTAAATTTTATTTTAAATTATTTTATTATATATTTAAATAAATTTATTCAATTTAATGGTTGTTTCGATTCTTGCAAGTTGCAAGCTTGATATAAGCTCATCAAGTCTATGACATATAGTTTTATACTTTTATATTGATATAAAAGCAGCGGTTGAGTTTTGGTAGCAAAGCTTGCTAATTAGCAATTTCATTTTTTAAGTGAATGTTGTTCGCTCACTGTTTAGGAACACGACTAGGTCAAAAAAATGGCCTCGCCATGTTGAATGAAGGCAACGTGTGAACAATAGTTAGTCAACATTATTGTACTTAAGCAAATGATGTAATGGCCAACGGGATCTTCTATGACATTTTTGTGCCACCTCTATGACGCGCAATTTTGACCAGCTTTGTCCTAAGCAAATGATATACCTGTGTCAACAAATGCACTAATTTGGCTTACTTTAAAAGTTTAGGTTTCATTCCTAAGCGTTCTGACTACGACCTTTCTTATTGGGTGTGACAAGATATCCTTTAATTAGATACTTCATTCAGCCATATTTTTAAATAAAATTAAAATTTTAATTACACCTAAAAGATTTAAATTTATTGTTTTTTTCTCTCCTTCCTATTGCATAATGATTTTTAAATTCAAAATTTTAAAAATATATTAAATATATCTATAATAATTTTTTTGAAATTCTAAATCCTAAATCCTAAACCATAAATGCTAAATTCTAAATCTTAAATTCTAATCCCTAAATCTTAAATCATGAACCCTAAATCTTAAATTCTAAACCCTAAAATTATGCTAAAGATGTAGCATTTAGTTTTTAAAAGAGAAAAAATAGGAACTAATACTCTCATAATCAAAATTCTCTTACCATTTTAAAATAAGAGTTAATTTTAATTATTATAATAATAAATTAAATTAAAAGGCTGATTGATGGATACATTTTAAAGAATGGTTAGCATTATTGTTTCTTATTAATTGAGTAAATCTTAACTATTTATTTATTTATTATATTTTGCATTAAAAGTCTAAATTTAGAGTTTATAGTAGTTTAAACTTTGTCATTTAGCTTTTTTTTTCTTTTCTTTCCATTTAGTAATAAGTTAATATGTAGAGAGAAATTGTACTTTATTCTTCTAATTGCACTTTTAATTCATTTTTACCAAAAGAGCGTGAAAACGCGTGCTCTACTTCTCCTCCTCCTCCTCCTCTTCTTCTTTTTCTATGTCATTGTCGTCGTTGTTATCATCATGATCATCATCTTTTTCTTCTTCTTCTTTTCCTCTTTGTTGTCCATATCTAAGGAGTTGACATTGCTGTCATCGTCGTCGTCATCATCTTCTTCCTCTTTCTCTTCCTTTGTCATTATCATCTTCTTCTTCTTGAATACGAACTGTACATGTATTGTAAATTGAACCAAAATATATTGATAAATTGAATCGAAATATAATAGCAAAACGAACCGAAATATGTTTCATCAGCACAAATATCAATTATCACATGAAAATTGAAAAAATAAACCAAAATATAATAGCAAAATGAACTAAAACATATTTTATCAGCATAAACATCAATATCACATGAAAATTGCAAAATAGAATCGAAATAAATAGGTATTTTGAACCTCAATTTAAGTCCAGATCAAACCGAAACTTAATAAAACCTCAATAACAGTAAATAACAAAAAATCGAAATTGAATAACGATTTCATCAGCACAAACAACACGTTATTGATTAAAAAATGCATTAAAACTTGTACGAAGAAAAAGACAATGATTTCATTTCATCAACACAAACAACGCGTAATTGATTCGAAAAGGCATTGAAATTTCTACGAAGAAAAAGACGACGACGACGGTGACAAAAAAGAAAAATAGTGCCGATGAGAGAGAGAGAGGACGAAGAAGAAGAGAGTTAGAGAGAGAGAGAGGTGAAGAAGTAAAATAGAGTGAATTGTGAGAGGGGAGCGCGTGTAATAAAAAGGCTTAGTTGGACTTGATTGCTTAAATGATTTAATTACTAGTAATACTACATATACACAAATTTTACACAACCAAGTTCAATCAAGCTTTCTTAACTCATTCTCACCAAAAGAGCGTGAAAACACGTGCCATTTTTCTTCCGTTTCTGCTACAGCTTCTCCTTCCCTTCTCATCCTTTTTCATATTACTGCGTCGCCACTGCCGTCGTTATCGTCGCCGCAGCCATCGTCGTAATCTTCTTCTTCTTCCTTATCTTCCATTTTCTTTTCTTCTTCTTCCTCCTCCTCCTCCTCATCATCCTCTATTACGTTGTTGTTGTTGTTGTGCCGCTATTGATGTTCTTCTCCTCCTCCTCCCCCCTTTGCCTTTCTTTTCCCCTCCTCCCCCCTCCTCCTCCTCCTTCTTCTTCTTCTCTGTTGCTGCTGTCGTCGTCACTGCTGCACCCCCGTCATCTTCTTCCTCCTCTTCTTCCTTTTTCTTATCGTCGTCGTATCATTGTCGTCATCACTATTATCGTCGTGGTATTTTTCTTTTTTGTGTGGAACATAAAATTAACTGAGAACATAAGCGCCTGAAAGAAAAGACTCAGTTGATAAAAAGACTTGATTTCTAGAATTATTGATTGTTAATTTAAAGTAAGAGAATTAGGATTTAAACTTTATAATTTGAAAAGCATTACACTTCGCCTTGGTTTGATAAATCATTTATTTTTCAAAGATAGATTTCAAAAGTTATCTTTTAAAAGTTAATTTTTTAAAAGTCATAATACCCATGTGTCTTATAAAATTAAATTAAAAATAAAAAAATATATTTTAACAATTACAAGCAATAATCATGATGGACATAGAAAGGGCAAGCATGGCCTTTTATTATAGATAATAAATTATGTGCAATATTTAAAATTGAAGTTTATGATATAGTGTTTGTAAAGAGAATTGATATTAGATTTTTTTAAACAGTAATGTTAGATGATGAGGGTTATACTTATATTAGTGTAAGTGATTTTTAACATATATCAATTAATAATAATTATAATTAAATTTTTTACCTTTTAAATATTGTGAGAATAATTAGATTTATGAATTAGTACTTCCTATCATGACTCTTATTTTTATAGGTCATTACAAAATTTATGGTGAACGAAATTTTAGAAGAGATAAGTATACCTATCGGAGAGCATCACTCAAAATACCAACCCTTAAGATATCATAATATCATGTTATCTTTTCCCTTTCAAATATTAAATCACCATCCCGCATTCCCGCTACCAGAATAATGATGACAAAAATCATGCGTTGGAGTTCTAAAACCACAAATAAGAAAGGTAACTTTAATCTTTAAAAGACGGAAAATTAATTTTTATTGTTAGCCATGCTATTTAATTTCTTAAAACAAAAAAAAAAAAAATTATTTCTTAAAATTTTTTATTATTTTATAAAATTTATACAAATATTTGAAAATGTAATTTTTAAAAATCATCTTTTGTGTCAGAAAAAGCTAAAACAAATGCACAATATTTCATTTCCACCCTTAAACTATCTATACTAAATTATCTATATAAACTAGAAATTACAGTATCATGGACTTTGGACTCATTGATACCGTTTAGTCGTTTACTTGATCAGAAAACAATAAATAAAAAATAATATTAAAAAAAAAAAAAAAACTAAGCTCAAAAAATACACCAAAGATAGACTTTCATGCAACCTCAAATTCCTATTACACATAAAACATAGGAAGATTATGAAGTGTTCCAAGAACATTGGTTCGGATTATATATAACTACAACAGTACTACGGAATCAACATTAGGGAGCCCTTAGAGAGACAACAAATTTAATTACAAGTTATCATCCAAAACTGACCAAAGTTATTATCCGAAACTAGAATAAGTTATCATCCGAAACTGACCAAAATTATTATCTGAAATTGACCAAAATTATCATCTGACCACCACCACCACCACCACCTAATCCTAAACCACCACCAATCGCAACCCTTACCAACACAACAACAACGAAAAACGTGGAAGGGGGAAGAAAAGAAGAAGACGACAGTCGAAGGTGTGGAAGAAGAGGAGGAAGAAGTCATCATCATCGTGAAATATTATGGAGAAAAAGAAAGAAATGGATCTGGCAATTAAAAGAAGAACCTTGACGAGGAGCTTGCGGTGGGTGAATTGGGTGCGGTCCTTTTGGTCTTTTTGCTCTTGCCACCGGGCTTATTCCCACTGCGTACTCAAACTTGGATATGAAGAACAGTTAGCGGTTACTTACATTACAACAAGAGTAAGAGATGAGAGAAAGAGGAAGAAGAAGAAGCGGCGTAGTGTCACGGCAAAGAAGAGACGGCGGCGCAGGTGGCGGCGGGTGACGCAGTAGTGGGGTTATGTGAAGAGAGAGGGTTAGGATTTTGTTGGTTCTATTAGCCCCCAATTGTATTGGCCTCCTATCTTTTTCCATATAACTGGGATCAACGGCTAAACTTACCGAAATACTGATATTCCTAGAACACATGATAATTTTCCTAAAGTATAATGTGAATGCGGAGAGTTATTACAACTCACTCCCAGCTTTGGTTCAGAGTTGGCATGAGCTACTGTAAGAATATTATAACATAACAATGAAAACAACATGCACACATGCTGCTGTGTACCTTAAACATTTCCAGCTGTGAGCAGCTAAATTAACCCTTATAAAAAATGTGAAACAATAATTCAATATAAAACATGCTATAACTTTTAGCATATGCTTTTCCATACCAAGCTTTAGTTCCCTCAAAGAGACAGTTGTGCTATACTGCTATCTGTTGGCAATTTTCACAATGTTGGAGGTTTCTAATGTAACTTCCTCTCTTCTTCCCACCCATTTTATCTGTCGCCATCTTTTTTCGGTATATTCTTAATGAACCTGAGCTATGTATCGTATCTGATAGATACATTGCTCAGAGAAATAATGATATAACGAAAAAGAGATGGTGACAGATGAAAAGGAAACGGAAGAAGTGCTTTTAAATATCTAACCGTTTATCGCGGGGAAAGAAAAACTTGATTCGGACAAAGAAATGGCAAACTGAAACAGAAGGTTCTCTTATAGCTCCAATACATGAGTTGAACAAAAAAGTGACAAAAATGCAAAGAATGAATTAAATATTAAATTGAATAACCAGGCAAATTAGCAACATTAGATTGAGTACAAAGACGAGGGAGGGAGCCGTGGCCAAAATTTCGACAGGGTGGTCGACCCTGTCGGCTCTTGCCGCGTAGATTAGGGGGGAAAGCTTACATGAAGGGAAATAGAGGGGGTTAAAAGAACAAAACAAAACAAAAAAGGCATGAGGTATGTACATACCCAGCGGCGTTATCTACGGTAATCTTCGTGGAGATAATTCTCGTATGGTGTTCCGGTGAGTGCCTTCTCTACATCGTTCCAATTTTCAACTTGGCTGGATAAGGTTCCTTTATGTATCTTCACCTGACGTGTCTTTAATTCCATATGAGGAACCTTGAGAAAATCCTGAATGTCCATTAATTTCTGAAAACAAGAAAAGGAAATGAATCATCAAGGGCTAGGCATGTGCATGTATAAAAAGTAATGCGAAGCAGATATCACGCAACATGTAGTTTGTGTGACTTACGGTCCGGTTCTTGACGACATCTTCATAATATACGAGAATGTGTCTGGTGCTCTTGAAATATTCCAGAGCCTTCTTGGTGGTGTCGCTCACTTGCTTCAGATTATGTATCAATGTTGATGAATTGAGTTTGGGTTTGTATTGTGCAAGTATTTGAGCCTGAAAGCATAATCATAAATCTATTAACATGAAATATCAACAGTCTAAAGCATGATCTTAAGTTTAAACCAAACTATGCATCTCACTGAATTCCAGTGTCAAGCACATGTACAATTGTTGATATTCAAACCCATGTCGCAACCAAAAAACACACACACATTATGAGTGAGGGAGAGAGAGGGAGAGAGAGACCTCCTTGGGTGAGTGAACATGGGATTTATGAGTTCCATTTAATGACTTAGCATTCCTATCGTACTCATTTGCAATAACAGAAATCATCCGGCGCAAAAGATTCCTTCTGAAAAGAAATATGACTGAAACACCATGTATTCTGAAGTACTCAGCAATTTGTTCATGATTCTGCATCAATCCCTGCATCAAAAATTCAGATTCAGGATATAATCAGATGCCTTATAAGCTTAAAATGACCAAGCATGAAAGGATCCAGTGCCATGTTGGTATTAAGTACCAATAAGCAAACACAATAAAAATTAAAAAGCCAGATGTTAAAATATTGAGTTCTGATGCAAGAGAGGGAGGGCAAACAAAAGGAACCTTATTGAATGAAATCTTCTTTGTCTTTGCGCATAGTGGCTTAAGTACAAAGAAGGAGACATTCCATTAATAAAAGTGGATTGAACATAAGAATACAGTATTCATCGAATACTGGGGGGAACTGAGTGACATATAAGTTTATCTGTTCATACCACCCCTTTGAAAATCAACTTGCAGCGAAGGAGCTTCTGCATCCTATGGTACCTAAGTGTTAAATGGAAACTTACTAAAAGTTTAACCAGTCAACCTTTGCTAATCCTTTATACCAGTAACAGCTTGATGATACAAACAATTAGGAAAATGATAAGTCGATAAGAACATGAAATATAACTAGTGAAGGGTTGCATCTAGAAACGGTAGTTACATCGGGAAAGTAGAAACTAGGCTTCACCTACGAAATTCCTGTATAGCTGATAGTGAATAAAGGTAAAAGAAAACTCCTTATCTATTTAGTACAACAACCAACAATAGTAATGTTTTTCATAGAAAACAAAAATTAAGATGAGAAAGAAAAGAACACAAAGACAGAGAACAAAGCATCATCAAAAGAAGCAAGGATAAAGCAAAAGAAAAATGTAGGCCTTAAAAATTGAGCCATGTGAGAAAGGATACCGCATTCTATAGGTCTACTTCATTCTAAAATAAAGCTTTTGACTCCATAATTCACTAGACTAATCCAATTAAATTTTTAATACTAAATGTTATTATATACCGGCATAATTAATGATCATTACTTTCATACATAAACCTTCTCACTATACGCCAGTTTAGCTATATCACCCTCATCAAGTAAATAGTAAAGTGTAAGATGAACAATGAGAAGCCATTAACCTAGGTAGGTGACAATAGTCTTAACGGAAATCAGCAAATGCATCTTATGAACTACTAATAAGGACCTAATGTGGTGTACATCAACACTTTGATAGAAAAGATAATACAACATTGTTTCAAACAAAGTATGAAGGATAAGACTTGGAAGAATGCAGGAGACGGATAAGTGGAATGTTCTAGACTTCTTGTAAGTGGCAGCCAGTAAGTAAGTAACTGAACTCTGAAACACACACACTTTGAACCATTCATGGATATACCACTAATCCATTTTTATTTCTTCAACCATCTAAGAAGAGATGATATCAGAATTCGCAAGAGGTTCAGTATCAGAAGAATTCGTACATGCTAATACACTTTTAATGTCCAACAAAAATGCAAGTTTTGTTGCTCTATCTAAAGGATATTCTAGTAAGACATACATACATGAGAAGGATTAATCAAATTTTGCATCAAGTATGAGAAGGAGAAATGGATAAAAATATTAACATCACAAGAACACAAATATTTGATGAAACATAGGGGCATTGGTAAACAAAACAACATCCACCTGATTAAGCATCCACTTCAAGCCAACTGCAGCTGTGCACTCGTTTTTCGAAGCACTACTGACCCAATCTAGATTATAAATGGTATCCAGCGTCTCTGTTATCGTGGACATATTACTCCTCCTGACCTTAACCGAAAATATTTCCCCATTCGAGCTTATGTTAGCATGACTATTCATAAATGTCTCGAACCATCCACTCCCAGATCTCTGCATCGACAGAATAGCAAAATACCGCACAGGGTTGCACGAGCATTCCTCCCTAACAAACAAACAAACCAACCACAGAAGCAACATCAGTAAAATCCATACAGATTCGGCCACTAAACTCTCGGGTTTAAGCAGTGCAGCATCCTTCACCTGCTGTAAGTTTTGGGCTTGGGGTAGTGAACATAAGGAATCTCCCAAGGCTCAATGTTAGGTTCCGGGCACGGCTTCTCAAGAACCTTGATATCTAAAAATCCAATCTTGCCAGTAGCAGTGCCTATGCCTATCTGCTTGAGACAAATAGAACATATATACACACCAGAGACCATAGCAAGAGTCAACACCACCATCCTCCATATCAAAGTAGTATTTTTCAAACCCTTTCCAAGGAAAACATCCTGTAACCATTGCAATACAATAATTTAATTCAATATTTATAGTATACATATAAACAATTAAAGGTTTCAATAATGTAAAGAGAATCTACATATAACCAACCAAATGCAAAGAGAATCTACATCAGAGACACCCATTGGCATTCAAAAAATTTACTCACATATTCGATTTTCCGGTTATTTTAAGAAACTAGATCGGACAATCTCACGTGCCACACCCCATGAAAAAACAAAACCAAAAAGGGAATCTTTTCGCGACATGGATTTGAATCGCAAGGACCAACATGACACATGAACCAAGTATATAAGAAAGAGAAAAGGGGGAACTAACCTTGGCGATGGAAGATAGATCATCAGCCATTGTTGAGGAGGTCAAAAGGAATGAAAATGAAAAGGCATGTTACCCTTTTGGATTGTAAAGGTGATTTTCAGGTCTCATTGCTTTGCTGAAACCCGCAGAAGGAAGGAGAAGATTGAAGAGAAAGCAAAAGGGTTTCGAATTTCTATTATGATGAAAGAGGAGGGTGTGTGAGTCACTAACTAAGCTTTCTTCTCTTCTTTCCCTTTTTTTTATTTATTTATTTTGTTTTAGTAATTAGTAATTTATTTATATTTATATACAATATCTTTCTGTCTCGTGCTTGGAAAACGAAGTGATGAATAAAGAAAGGGTAATGATATAAAGTGGTTCTTTTTTTTATAAATTAACAGAGTTTGACCGTTGTGTAATTTCGGGTTTAAGCAGAAAGGGATTAATTAGTATTTTTCTGTGGAGTGAAGATTGAAGAAGAGTATGATGAAAGAAAAACGACATCATGATTCATGAGTGTGTGCGCAACCCCGCTTCGTAAAACGACGTGCTCGTGACTTTCCTTAAAAGATACACCACTATGTAAGGAGGCATTGAAATTTGAACAAAAAATAGAAAGAAAAATATAGAGTGCCATTGATTTAATGGGGTGCGCAACTAAAACTCTAATTTTAAATTCTCTTTTAGGGTGCATCTGTTTATGGAGATTGGATTCGGAGCGTGAGACTGTAATTCTTGATTGACAGAGATTTAATTTCAGTTTTCAGTATCTTAAAATAACGAGGAGTGAGAAAATTAAGGACCGAGATTGAAATTTTAAAAATATTTTTTTACTTAAATACCCTTATTCAACATTAAAGTTTTTAATATTAACATTTCTTCTTTCTCCATCAACTTAATTTAATCTTTATATCTCAGTCTCTGTCTCCTAATAAATTTTAAACCAAACACAATAACAAATTTAATTCAATCTCAGTCTCAGCCTTTCAGTTTTAGTCCTCAGTCTCAGTCTCTTTCTCAAACGCACTTTTAGGATTGTCGATGGGGGCGGAGTGGGATGGGGATGCATTTTCACTTCCAAAATCTCTCCTCATTCCCACCCCATTCCTCACGAGGGGAGAATTTTCACTCTCGTTCTCATTCCCTGCGAATTTTTCATTTTCCACAAATTCCTCATTCTCCTCTTTCTTTGATAATTTTAATAAAAATAAATAAAATATTAAAAAAAATTAGTATAAAAATACTAATATAGTGAAACATCATTTCAAAATATCTTTTTCAAAATAATAAATTATTTATTATTCAATATTTTATTTGAAAAGATAAAACAATATAGCATGATAATATATGAAATAACTAAACAACTTATACTAAATATTAATCAATAAAAATATTTTAGGTATTAAAAATTATTCGGAAAATTTCAAGGTCGGGAGCAGGGATGTCCACTCGGATCCCCACATTTGACTGAGGGGAACTTTGCCCTCTATCCCCATCCTCACAGAAAAACTTCTCCACACTCGGATCTTCATTTGGATTTCAGTAATTTAATAAAGATATTTATTTCTGTAACAAATAAAATATTATTTATCTATTTTGATGTAAAACAATACAAAAATAAGTTTTCATCTTACATTAAAATAATTTTTTATTTAACATAAAAATAAATAATTTAATTAGATAAAATAGATGTACATTGAAAAAGTATACTTATCTAAATTTCATATTAACTACTTTTTTAATTGTTAAGGTTATTTTTTAACTCTCCCCAACTTTATTGTCTATATTTTTTGTTGTGGTGATATTAAAAAAGATGTTGAAAGCGAGAGAAAAAGAAAGAAATGAAAAAATTGTTTATCTAGAGATAAGAAAAAATATTTGTAATCAATAATTAATCAATAAATATTATTTAAACAATTATGTTACGTAGCCAATGCATTATTGATCAACAGTAATCAATAAAAGTTCGAGAAAAACAAATCGTGTGAGAGAGAAGCCATCTGTGATAGAGAGGGAGAGAGAAGTTCTTATTGACTAGTGTTATCCAGATAAGTTTTAACGACAAAGACTTTTTTTATTATGCTAAGGAATTAATATTTTGGTAGCCAACGAGGAACAATAAATAAGTTATAATCCAAAATTGAAAAAAATTATCATCCAAATAGAATAAAAGTGATCACCCACATAATATAAAAGTGATCATTTGTCACTCATCTACCGTCACCACCACCACCACCAACCGCAACCACCTAAACTCTAAACCACAATCAATCACAGCCCTCATTAACACAACAACAACAAAAATAAGGGAGGGGGCGCGAAGAGGAAATAGAAAAAGTTACAACGATCGGGGAGGAGTAGGAGGAGGAAGATTGAGCTGGTGAGGAAGAGGGTTAAGAGGGCGGCGAGGTAGGTTGAGTTGGGAGCGTGGTGTTGGAGCCTACGAATGATTACATGGTGCAGTGATGCCTGTCTATCAACCATGAACGATGAAGGAAGAAGGAAATAAGGAGAGAGAAGAGAAAAGAAAGAAAAGAGAGAGTTAGGGTTTTAATTGGTCACCATTAATCGCAAATCAATGATTCGTATACTTTTCCATATGAAAAATACACCACTCAAATATATTTTGATATTACTTTTCTTTTTTATTTTAAAATAGTCTTTTATTTCCTTTTCTTTTAGATAGATTGTTTAGTTCCTATTTCTAGCTATTATAACATTACAAACTCATCCACACTCTCACACAATGCTAATGAGTCTTAGCTTGGTAGATAGTGTTTGTTTTGAAAGGACAACACACAAAAATATGGACACTAATGTTTAGAAAGTTTTTGGAAATAAAGACATGGACATTAGACATTGTGTCACCTATGCCCCTTTCATTATCAACCCTACATTCCCAATTCACTTCTTTGTATTTCTAGGGTATCAATATTAGTGCCTTCTCATCCCACCTCTCACCGTTCACTACTTTCAGCTTGCCGCCTCTAAACTCCATCGTCTCACAATCTCACGATTGCATTTTCTGCTCTTTCTCTTTCATCATTCGTTTGGATAATCCGCTATTGTTCTATTTTTCTTAGATCTCATATATCATATCTGTCTTCATTTTTTTCTTTTTTAACCTCAAATGTGATGACGATTTAAAATAATAATTAGCATTAGTCTATTACCCCGTCTTCTTTTCTTTAGATTTGGATTTTTTTTAACCTACAACATGAGAATTTGGATTCATTTTCATCTTCACATTAAAGAACAATAGATTGGAACAGATATCAGGGGTAAAAAATAAAAATAGAAATTATGAAAGGATGGAGTCTAAAAAATGAGATTAAATTCTTCTCCAGAATTTT
Source organism: Stylosanthes scabra (assembly GCA_036250425.1). Taxonomy (NCBI): domain Eukaryota; kingdom Viridiplantae; phylum Streptophyta; class Magnoliopsida; order Fabales; family Fabaceae; genus Stylosanthes; species Stylosanthes scabra. The sequence continues at coordinate 15,539 of JASCZI010212071.1, forward strand.
CTTTTTTGTCTTTTTCCAAAAATTGTTTTAAACACTTATAATTTATGTGTTATTTTTTTAATATAAAAATATAAAAATATTTTTTTAATTGTATTTAAGTCCTGTTCATTATTATCTTATACATTATTACCAAACATAATACATATACATTAATTTTTAATGTTTTGTCTCTAACTCTCTATGTATTTATTTCTATATATTTTCATATTCTGTTCTAATAGCCAAACACGGCCATAGCTATTGCAAATTAGAGAATGTCACTGCTAGACTAAGATCTTGTGTGCAAGTTTTTCTTCATCATACTTGCAATGGGAAAGACAGATTTAAAAGAAATTTATGACTTGAGATTAAACTCAGGGTGGGTTTAGTAAAACTTTTCGATCAAGTACTCATATTTTTAAAAAGTAGGAGTTACCTTTTTTGTGTTTGGTAACTCAAAAACCAAGAAGCTTTTGTTTTTGGCTTTTGAGAGCACTTGCGTAGCTTTTTAAAGTTGACTCTGACTTCTCAAAAAATAAAATGACAAATTAACTTTATATTTTAATAAAAAGTCATTTTTACCAAGCACTATATATGTGACTCGAGAGTCAATTTTAAGATGTTTTACCAAACGACTATGTAATGACTCTTCAAAAGTTACATTTTGAGAGTCCATTAGAAACTTTTTAAGAGTCACAACATTATCAAACCGGCTCTCAATATATTTATCAATAATTATTAAAGATATTTTGGTAAATATTATACGAATTTTAGGTAATTTTTTATTGGTCCTCTTAAAAAAGTGTGTAAAAAAATTAATGGGCCTAGTTTATTCTAAAAATTTATCCCAAAAATGTTATTCCAAAATTAACTCATGAGATAATAATTACTTCACCCTTAATGCATCCTCAAGACTAGACAACTGGACAAAGACTTGGACTTCGAGCATGAAATTAACAATTCTCTCACCCTAAGAATATATGAAATTAAATGAGTTAAATTTATCTCAAAAACTAGCTTAATGGGATAAAGATTGATAAAGGCTATCAAATTTTTTATTTTAAATATCGTGGAGCTTGAGAGCCAATGATGATGGATAAATTATGAATGATAACTCATATATTCTATAAGTAATAACTTTTACTATATTTGGATAATATCATTTTAAATTTCGAATGATAATTTTTTAAAATTTAAATGATAACTAAATTATTGGCTCTCTAATATTGATTTCGTAATACGGTAGAAAGCAAAAAGTGTTTATAATCATACTTAAATTAAGATATGTAGTTTTTTTTTTTTTTGACGATTAAGATATGTAGTTAATTGGTTACTAATCATTTACTTTATTATTTTATAAATTTTCTTATTTTAAATGATTTTTTCCCATATGAAAGATATATAAATCGACATTAAGAAATCATATATATAATGTCTTCTTCAATATGTTCTCTATGATGATCTCCAACGTATATGATGCTTAAACATTTCCAACAAAAAAATATGATGCTTAAACATCGATGATAACAATTATTGGACAAAGAATAAAGCTACCTCTTAACATTGATTACATTTAAGATTTGTTTATACTTTGATTTGTAAATATCGTGGCTTTTTATTAAATTAAACTTTATTTTTACACTAGTCAAAAAAAAAAAACCTTTATTTTTACACTTAAAAACAAAAGAAAAGAAAAATTCAAAATCTTTAATAAATTTGACATTTTAAAAATAATTAATTCAAATAGAAAATAATTTTAACGATTTCGGTAATAATTATATGATACGTGTATAGGTGTAGGCTTAAAACCCACTTAGAGTAGTCTTTAGAATGATTTAAAAAGTTGATATTTTACTATAAATAGTAGGTGATCAATGTACTCAATCAAGCATGAATGAAATAATTGTTCTTTTCGTTTTTTGGCTCATTTTGGAGATTCTCTCTTCTCCCTGATTTTTTTCTTCTTCTCTAATTCTCTCTAATCCCTCAATTCTAGCCTATAGGAAATCTTAATCTTATCATTTGGTGCTTTCATTAGTCACCATGCCAATCTATCATGATTACCATGGTGATTTCCAGAACTCAAGCAATTCTTCTTGGAATCAAATTTAAGCTAGCCTCAAAATTTGCTTCCAACTTATCAACCAATTCCTTCCGATAATCTTGATGAATATGATCTAGATTTGGAATTGTTGATGAATTATGTCGCCAATTAGACGAAATTTTTTAGATCGGTAACTTTGACTTTGAGAGATCTGACAATGGATTTTTCCATCTTTCTTCATAGAATTTTGCTAAACAAAATGCATCCAACATAGATTGTGGATCATTAAAAATGATTTCTCTATGAATGAAATTTTCTAATCCATTTACAAAACACTTCAATATTTCAGAATCATTCAAAGCCAAACTATGAACATAAGGAACAAAAGCAGAAAAATATTCATCCACACTTCCAATTTGTTTCATTGGAATTGGAGGTGAAATTGCCCTAAACCACCATTGAAAGGAAGAATAATGGCCAATGAAAGCACCAAATGATAGGAGTAAGATCTTCTATAAACTAGAATTGAGGAATTAGAGGAAAATTAGGAAAGAAAAGAGAAATTAGTGAGAAGATAGAATCTTCAATAAAAAGCCAAAAGAGAAAAGAAATAATCATTTCATTCATAATATGCTTTCTTAATTACATTGATTATCTACTATTTTTAGTAAAATATTAATTTTCTAAGTCATTTTAAAAATTATTTTAATGGGTCTTTAAGCCCACACCTATACACCTATCATTATTTTCAAAATAAAAGTTTCAAACATAAACCATATCAAGATAAATCCAATATTGATCAAATTAAATTCCATAAAATTATGTCGACACCAATTTTATTTACAAACTTATATTTTAAAAAAAATTATGTAGAAACACTAATGTAAACACGCATACCAATTACCAGCCAAGATGTGAAGGTCACTTTACAATATTTGATGAGAAAAGCAACCTAACAAACCAGACAGAGTGAATGAATCATGAACAATCAATAATCATCCATACCGTTTTTCTTGCCTTGACGACGACATTTCAATTAACGATCGTCATAAAAGTCAAATTACTTTTAATCAACCTAACAACCTACTTTATGCCTTTTTTTTTTTCTTTCTAATGCATAAGAGCTTTTTATATGATTTGTTTGTGGCAGTATTTTCCTGCTAAAGAGGCTAAGAATTAAGTCAGTCTGAATTTGAATTTTATTTAAAAATTTGTTGTTAGTACTATAAATATAAAATAAAATTTAAATTTAAATATATATTTAAGTAAATTAGTGAATTGATTATTATTATTATTATTATTATTATTATTGAATAGTAATAAAGAGTTTTAATTCAGCCTTTTAATATTTAAAATAATATAAGATTAATATAAAAAAGTAAAAAATTTGAATATAAATATTACTTTTTAAAACATTAAATTGTTAAAATTTCAAAAAGAAATTATTTAAAATTTAGGAAAATAATTAAAAATATTATTTAGAATTTCAATTTTTAAAATTATTTTCTATGGTATTCTTTAGTCTTGCAGGTCAAGGAATTGACTAGACCAATTCAAGATGCATTTTATTTTTGTTTTTGGACAGTCACCCTTTTTTTTAGATGCATTATGCAATGACCAAGCCTTTTTTTTTATTTATTTTGGGGGTCAGAAATGACAATTGAGCAAGCTTGGACGATGCAATCTGATCCGCTATCACTGGATCGAGGGTTATGCAAATGGATTGGGAGATTAGGTATTTTTTTATTTGTATTTGTTACTAATGCTATATACCGTTGGACCAATTTAAATTATATTGGGCTTGTAGCTTAGTAAATGTTTCTACCAAAACCCAAGAACAGTGTTCCGGCCCAAAAATAAAGGGCAATATTTGCGGCCTGTTTTCATGACCTGTCAAAAAATATCTTTTATGGTAATTTATTTTCATGAAGAGTAATAATATACTACATGTACCCAGATTCATGCATCAATATATGAACTTTTACATCTAATAGATACACTTAGTAAACACAGAAAATTCGAACCATAAAAAAAAATTATTTTATTAATAGATGCATGATAAAAACAAAATCATTTTTTTAATGAGAAGAACACATCTATGCTAATTATTTTTTTTGTTGTATGAGAAGAAAGAAAATAAAAACAAAATCATGTGGCACTAATTTGATATTATATGAAACTAGTGTATTAATAGGCACCTATTAATTAAAAATTATATTACATGTATACACATTTAAAATATAAAATACATATTAATAGTGACTAATTTTTTATGTGCAAATAAAATTCTTGTTTATTAAAATATTGAAAATTAGCTTAAATAATAAGTACATTACAGTTAAATAAAGATAGCTACTATCAAGTATGAAAACATATAAAAATGCATATACACCTAAATTTATTCATAAATAAAAATCGATTTAGTAACAAAATAAAATTTAGAAATTATTTGGTAATTAAAAATGATTACTAAAAAGTAAAGATTAAAATATTCAACAAAAAAAATTAAAATTAGATTTTTAGATTTATGTATTTAGAATTTAGATACTTTTTAAAACAATAATGTTAGATAGCCAATATATTATTCGCCAATAATAATTAACATAAACTGACCATCTAAAATAATAAAATTGAATATTTAAAATTATAGAATATGATTATCCAAATCACTGAAAAAACAAATAGGACAAAATAAAAGAAAGATCATCATTGTTTTTGCTGCTTCACACAGAGCAAGAACAAAAGCCACGTATAGAAGGCACAAAAGCCACACATAGAAAACCAAAACAAAATTGAGCACACCGTTTATTGTCGAAACTCAAGTCAATCTCCATGCGGAAACTTCACATCGTCGTGGACATGGAAGACATCCGGCAGGAGGTAGTTGCGATTTACAAAGATGACGTGAACTTTTATCTTTGTGATGGAACTTTGTGCCGGCGGCGAGTTTTTTGACGGTGGAGAGGATACTAGTAAGTGTGCGACGGCATACGTGGTGAGGACCATTAAGGAGATGATGAGATCGATATACTTATTTTTTTGGAAAGGTGAATTTGAAAATTAATAAGATTAGTTGTCCGTCTAAAATGAAAATTAAATTCATTACACTAATATTACTCATGTATTTCTATAATTAATCACATTAATATGCTAATTAATTAAGGAACGGCTCGTTTTTATGGTAATTGATTTTGCTCACCAACCGTTCATTCTATGTTCCTACACTCTTATACAAATAAGTCATACACACAAACTTACAAAACCAAAAACACCCCACACTCCACACAATTAACACCACCAGCCACCACCACCACCACCACCACGATCCGCCATGGATCCAAACCCTAACAAGGAGGTTCTCCGTGAATTCCCCTACCTTTTCCGCCTCTACAAAGACGGAACCATCGATCGTTTCGCCGGCACTGACTCTACACCTACCGGCACCGACCCACTCACCAACGTCCAATCCAAAGACGTCACGATCAACCCCCAAACCGGGGTCGCCGCCCGCCTCTACCTCCCACCAAACCCCGCCGGAAAACTCCCTCTCCTCATCTACATCCACGGCGGCGCCTTCTGCATCTGCACTCCCTTCAACAACACCTACCACCGCCACCTCAACACACTCGCCGCCGAGGCCAACGCCGTCGTTGTCTCCGTCCACTACCGCCTCGCACCGGAACACCCCCTCCCCATCGCATACGACGACACCTGGGAAGCCATCCAGTGGACCGCCACGCACGCCGCCGCACACGGCGGCGGCCCTGAGCCCTGGCTCAACGACCACGCCGACTTCTCCCGCGTGTTCTTCGCCGGAGACAGCGCCGGCGCCAACTTAGCACATAACATGGCCATGCGTGGTGCCGTTGAGGGTTTCGGAGGGTTCAACCTGGACGGCGTCGTTTTGATCCATCCGTACTTCGGTAATGACCAGAAAGACGAACTGATAAGATTTCTTTACCCTTCTTATGTTGAACTAACCGACCCGAAAATCCACCCGGAGAAAGATCCGAACCTATCGGGTTTGGGATGCAAGCGCGTGTTGGTTTTGGTTGCTGAGAAAGATTTCCTGAGAGAGAGAGGAAGGAGTTACTACGAAACGGTTAAGGGAAGCGCGTGGAGTGGAACGGTTGAGATGGTTGAAACTGAAGGTGAAGGACACGTGTTCCATTTGTTTAACCCTTCCGGTGAAAAATCAGTGGACCTTGTTAAACGGATTGTCTCCTTCATTAAACAGGCCCAGTGCTAAAGAAAAGCTACTATCTTTTATTTTCATTGTCCTGGCTTAATTATTATTTAGTACTCTTGTTACTATTTAGATCTCCATAATTCAATGCTTTTTTCGGATTTTCATTTCCCTTTTCTTGTTACATCTAAACTCTATTGTGTTGTTATTTGTGGCAGTTGAGCTCAGAGCCCACCACCACATCAATTTGGTATAGGAATAAAATAATAAACTGGGTGGTGAAATTACTGAAATTCATATGCCTCTATGGGTGAATGACTGAATACTTGTGCGTTTTTTTTTTTTTTTTTTTTTTTTTAA
>JASCZI010212072.1:13708-28177 GCA_036250425.1 Stylosanthes scabra
CATCATTACATCTAATTTTCAATTTTGGTTAGAGATTAGATTAGAAATCATTGAGTCACCTAGATATAGATTAGTTCTTTTGTAACTACTTTGACAGTAACCAGTAATTCATTTTTCATTCAAAATTTCTCTTAGCAAATCTCTCTCTCTTTTCTCCCTTTCTCTCTTAAATTCTTTGAATGTTCATACATTCAAGAACCATCTTCATAGCGTTCTTGCATCCAAGATTCATAGATTTTATGAATTCAAGATTCATCTCCATCACTTTTCTTGAGTCATTCATAATCATGAGTGGCTAAACACCGGAGAGATTGAGGAGGAGGAGCTCTGTTCACTGTCAAGTTAATGGAATAACCCAACATTCTAATCAAAGTCTGCAAGTTCTTCATCAATTTCAAAGGATTCTTCTTGTTCATTAATTCAAGAATCAAGTTAACCGAGAGGTATAATTGGTTCTTCCTTTGGTTTAATTTCTATTCAAGATCATGAGATTAAACATATTATTTGATGGTTTGTGAATTGTTAATATTGATGTCAAATTGAATAAGTGACATAAAATTTGGTTTTGCATTGATCTTGATGTCATAAACTAGTTCAAGAATGATCTTTCATGTTTGTTCATTGTATTAGAGATAATAATTTGAATGAATGTGCCATATATGAATCTGTATTTCTATCACATAGATGATTGATTTGTTTCTTGTTTGATTCTTTCTCATGAATTCTTTAAAGATTTGATTTACTGACGAGTAATTGGATCTTTCTTGTTTTGAATTGTTGAGTTTGAGAAAATAGGCATTCAAGCATATTCAAGAATCATTCCATATTTCTTCATTTGACTTATAGATGAGCATGTGATTTGATGTGCATTAGGATCTTTAATAATCTAATAGGGCTTTCTTGAGATTGAATATGTGACATGTTAATTCTTTTTAAAGAATCTTGTTGATTGTTATAGGTTTAAATCATGATGTGTGCATTATCTTTTTGCTTCTTTAATTAGTCAAGAGATTGATGATTAATTAGGTTAAAGAGAAACTAGATCACTAAGAGATTAGGATTTAGTTACATTAGAATTCATGGTGAGTTTGGTATAAGTTGTAGTAAAATAAAAATAAAAATTGGGTTATGAAAGTTAGCTTGTGAACATCTCCAATTCCTTGATCTTGTCCCTTTTAATTGACCTTTCTTTAGTCTTTGAATTTAATTGCATGATTAATTGCTTTAATTGTTTGAAGATTTGTGTTCTTGCATGTTTTTGTATGATGTTAATGATCTTTTCTTGTGTTCTTGATTAGTGTTATATTAATTCTTGATTAATCAACTTGATCTAATTAGAGAAACCAATTGAAAATATTGTTTGATCCACCTTTCCTCGAGGGAACGATACCCACTCATTAGTGGTACTACTTGATCCGGTGCACTTGCCGGATTGTTGCGAAAGAACTCGTAGCAGCACCTCTTCCATGCGTTTAAGTGTGTGCGCATTGGGGTTTCTTGGTGCGTACGAACCAGACCCCCTTTTTTTTAGGCACCCTAGAACTTGTCTAACTGTATTTTAATCATTTTTAAGCGCAATAAATCAAGCATTTATATAACATTAAGACAAGATTAGGGTTAGAAAGATGTTACCATGGTGGGTTGTCTCCCACCTAGCACTTTTGTTTAACGTCCTTAAGTTGGACGTGCAGGTGCTGGCTTTGTCACTTCCATTTTGAATTGTTCCTCACCAGATGCGCGTCAGCTCCTTTGTCATGGTGAAGAATCTGTTCCAGCTCTTCCAGCATTCCAGCAATACTTGAACAGTTTATTTTATTTCCTTCATTGGCCTTTTCAGGACCCTTCTTCTGATTCTTCCGCTCTTCTCAGCCCTTTTCTTCTGGCCCTTTTTCCTCCTTCTTTTTCTTCTTTTTCGGTGTGGCTCCTTCGTTCTTTTTTCTTTTCCTTTAAGATTTCCCTCAGCAAAGCCTCAACCATTACCCTATGTGCTTAATCCTTGCCCCGCATTCTTCCATCATATTCTTGTAACCGGTGGACATTTTTCTTCAGCAGTTTCGAAAGTGGTGTAATGTGGAATGTCTCTGTGGTATTTCCTGCTGAGAAAGTGAAGGTGTCATCATGGTAGGCCAGTTTAAATCCTCCTATTTTTAGGAATGGCCTCCCTAACAAGACTTGGGGGTTGCCTTTTTTCTCCCCTGGTGTCGGTTTGATAACATGGAAGTCAGTCGGAATTGCCAGCCTTCCTACCTTGACCATTACATTCTCCGCAATTTCGGCTACTGACACAATGCTGGTATCAGCTATAGTGAACACATCTCTGGTCTTTTTCAGAGGTCCTAAGTCTAAGGTCTCGTACAGTGCATGAGGCATAATCTTTCCACAGGCACCAGGATCACATAAACAACCAGGGACGTCTACTACCCTTATCCTGCAAGTGACAAGGCATGGGTCTAGGTCTTTGCACTTAACCGGGATTTCTTCTTCAGCCTTCTTCTCACTAAAGAAGGTGTTGATGAAGAATATCTTCCCCTTGTCCTTCTGGTCATCAGCCTCACCGTTCTTGTTTTCACCTTCTTCATCAGACTCTTCTTCATTTTCACAGTCAACCTTCTCACTATTGTCTGGTTTTTCCTCACTAGTCACTACCCTCATCTTCCCTATTATTTGAGTCAGTCAATTCAACCAACAATTCGTACAACCAATCCTCATCTTCTTCGTCATCTGTATCTTCAGCCTCTTCTTCACTAACCGGCTCGTCATTAATAGCATTGATTCCTTCCTTTGGATTCGGTAAGGGTTGAGACGGTAGCGGATTAGGAATAGGCGGTTGGGGTTGATGCTGATGTTGTGGTTAGACTTGCTGGCTAACCAATTTTTGTAGCATCTCTGCCAGCTGGCTTAGTTGAGATACTGTCTTTTTCTGAACTTTCCTCATTTCTTGGTTTTCTTTTTGAAAAGCACGGAGGGATTCATCTTGGCTCATTGGAGGGTTGCTGGATATAGGGTATTGTTGACAGTTGTGTGGGGGTTGATATCTGGTATTTTGATCATTCTGTGGCTGACTGTAGGTATATGGCTGCATAGGTTGGTTTTGCTGCTGTTGAGGATGACTCCAACAATTTGGATGTTCTTCACTCCACCCTTGAGTGTAGTATTGCTTGTTATAGGGTGGTATTGTGGTGGCGTTGAAGAACTTATGGTCGATGCCACTATGTTATCCTCTTGGAGCTGCGGACACTTATCAGTATGATGCGAGTCACAAGAGCAAATCACGCAGTGCTTAATTGGTTTCTGCTGCGAGCTGTCCGCTTGACGCTTCAAGATAGTTGGGGTCGCCTGCTGTCCTTCCTTTATCTCCTTTAATATTGCAGCAATATCCACCAAAGACTTAGCCAGCAGTGTGGATTCAAATGGTGCAACTGCATATACACCCTTGCTTTTCGCCCTAGCACTGAAGTGTTGGTTGGCGTCGGCCACAATTTCTATCATCTCCCACGCTTCCTCCGGCGTCTTGTTCATTAAAGCTCCCCCACTGGAGGCATCAAGCATCGCCTTATCAGTGGGTATCAGTCCCTCACAGAAATAATTGATCAGCAGGAAATCAGATATAGAATTATGAGGGCACGAGGCGAGCAATTTCTTGAATCGTTCATAGTATTCGTGTAGGGTTTCCCTATGGAGTTGAGCAATCCCAGAGATTTCCTTGCGAATGGCGTTCATCTTAGAAGGCGGGAAGTATTTTTCCAAGAACCTTTTCTTAAATTCTGACCAATGAGAGGTTACTTCGGCAGGCAGAGTGTGGTACCAATCCTTCGCCCTATCGTCCAAAGAGAAAGGCAGAGCGAAGGCTTTGACGACATTTTCATCTCCACCGGTCCTTCTAGTGGTGGCGCAAATAACCTCAAAGTCCTTGATATGCTTGATGGGGTCTTCACCCGGCGTACCATAGAACTTAGGCAAAAGATTTATCGGACCGGACTTGAGTTCGAAGTTGGCATTGAGTTTAGGAAATCGGTTTGGCTGGTTGTCGAATGTTGTACTAGCACCGCCTAGTTGTTTAAGAGTCAGTCTTTCTCCCATGGTAATGGTACCTGAAACAGAAGAGCTAGATTATGTATCAGAGTCGGAATCAGATTAAGATCAAATGAAAGGATTGTTATCGGATGCCAATCTCGTGAGCTCAACTCGGCGCCTCGCTTGCCTTGCTCGACGTAAAGTTCGTTCAATTTCAGGATCAAACAACAGCAAGCCAGGATCCGAATGAGATCTCAGCATTCAAATAACAATTCATAATAAAAACAAAAAAAAAAAAGAAAACTAAACTACGAAAAAAATTAAACAACTATCATATTTACAATATTCACATATTTATAATCAACAAAAAACAACCAACATTTCTGTTTCCCCGGCAACGGCGCCAAAAACGTGATGCAGCTCGCGATTGGCTTTGTCGCCAGAGGCCTTTCCTTCGCTTTATCAACGTTTAAAAAGAAGGTGTCACATGGGTGCAACCAAGTTAAAATACCGAGTACGAGACTCGGGTCATTTTCCCTAAGAAGCAGAAACAAGAGGTTTATTTTTTATTGGAGTTCGTTGCAGTTTGATTGTCGAGAACAAAGCGCAAATAAAGCAGAGTAAAAACAATAATGATAAACGAATGCCCATGATCACTGCCAATCCGAAGTTGGATGAACTGTCACTTAGAAGGAACAAACTACCACAGGGTGGAGGAATTAATCCTTGTCCGCATATCCTTGGCATACACAACTGTGAGGATATTGATCTAACGATAGACTCGAGTAAACCCCGAGTTACTGGGATAAACTCACCAGCGGTGCATGCGTGGCGGGAGTCTGCAGACAACACTTGAGGTTGTAAGAACTCGAGTGAATCCTGCTGTCACCAGGAAACACACTCATGCGTTTACGCACCAAGTTAAGTCTGTGTCGCAGGGTCCCTACCCTTGTTGGCAGGGGCGTACAAGAAGCGATAACGGACTTAAATCCGTTCCTCCCCATCCGTCAGCTATAGGGATCGGCAGCTAAGGTCATTCGCACATTTCAACCCACAGCCAGGACACTATGGAAACTACTCGCTACTAATCATAATTGCAGAAATAAAATGGGCGGTGTAACGGCAGGACATAATCGTAAAATTGTAGAAAATAAATGGACTGAGTAACAGCAGTAAAATGATTAAAATTGAAGTTTAAATCTGGCAGAGTAACAATAAAATAAACAGACAATAATAAAAGGAGTAAATGTTTCGCTAGTAAAAAGGGACAATAAACCTAAAATGGAACCCTAAAACTAAGCTAGAACTGGGAAGTGGGCTCTCTTGAAAAACTGAATGGCTCCTCTATTTATAGATGCTGGAATGCACTGGCGCGTATGCACAAAAGCTTCTGGTGCGTACGCATAGGTGCCGAATCAGCATTTGGGAGTGCCGCCCAAGGCTATGATGCGTACGCATGGCTTCTTTGGGTGCGTATGCATAGGCTCCAGCAAAGGCCTTCTAGGTTTTGTTGCGATCTTCTCGTTCCTTTCGCCATTTTCATTCACTTCCGCTCCGAACTCCGCCTGTTAAATTCTGAAATACATGAACGCAGACATCAAGGCATCATGAAAAATGGGAAACGGTTTAAAACATAGTAAATATTGGCTGAAATAGCAGATAATTACATTTACAGCCCTAAGGAATGACTAAACGCAAACAAGCCTATTTTGTTAGTATTTAAGTGGTGAGAGGTCGATAATTAGTCAATTAATGATATGAACTAACCCATCGAAATGGGGTTTATTAGAACCTCGATCAAATTTAGAAAAGGTGTCACAGGATGCAACCAGTTAAAAATATCGAGCATTGGACTCGGGTCGTTCTCCCTTGGAATTGAAAACAAAGGTTCGTTTTTTGTTGAGAAAATAGTTTGGGGTTGCAATTATTGGTTTTGAGAAGAGAGTAGAGAAACATGATAAGATTGCAATATAATAAAAAGTTTTTGGCCATGGGTTGAAATATCATGCGTCCCTATGATCACTATTGATCATAGTTTAAATGGACTGTCACTTATAGGAAACTAGCCACTACTGTCTAATGGTCAAGTTGTGGAGTTAGCCCCTATCCGAAAGTCCTAGGTATACTCAATAACGTAAGACTAAGGTAATCGGTGAACTCGAATAACCCATCAAGTTCACGTCGTTAAGATCTTTCGGTTATTAGCAGAGACGTAGCGTTAACAGCCTCGGAAATAACCTCGTTCCTCCCATCTGTTGCCCTTAGGGATCAGCAGCTAAGGTCATCCCAACATTTCAACCTAGAGCCAAGATACAAGGTCACTACTTACTACTAACATAGATCATAATAACAGAAATAAAGAAGTGCTCGACATGAAAGTTGTAGATATTAAATTCTTCTTTTCAAATAGTCCAAGTTTGCTCCAATCCGATGACTATAGCTCACTTTCTCATCTTCTCATCCTTGCTCCTTCTGCCTTCCTTGGCTACTTCGAATCCAATTCTAACCTAACTAGGCCTGAAACACTCGAACAAACAAATCAAGTACCGAATGGAATGGGAATTAGGTAAATATATAGCAAAATATGGCCAAAAATGCATGTATTCACAATTTAAGCCCTAAGGAGCAATAATTCATGAATGCACTAAATTTGCAAGTATTTAGTTTGATAATTTGCTTATTAATAGCACAAGATAAACCGTCAGAAATGGGTTTATCGGGTCTTAGATATGGTTATCAATGGCTTATCAACACAGAACAGTTTTGGAAGACTCAGAAAATTGAAGAACAACAAAGACTTTTGGAGATAAAACCTCCTCAGAGGCAGGGCTCTAGCATGGTTTAGATTATGGAAGCAATACAATCCAAATGCAGATAAAACAGTATTTGATATAGCATTTATGCATCATTATATGTCAAATTCTCATTAAATTCTGCTGGAAATGTTTTGGAATAGAGTCTCAGATTTAGATGTGATTCTGGAAGAAATTGAAGCTAGTTTGAAAAACTATGAATCAAAGCGAAAATTACAGCAGAAACACATCACATAAGAGCATTCATATTTCAAATTGCAATTAGCCACTACAACAAGACGACGATGGCGATGGCAACAACGACAACGATGATGGCGGCTGCAGCAACAATGACGACGACGACGACGGCATTAGTGGTGGCGACATAGTATCATGAAGAAGAAGGAAGAGTTGGAGGAAGAGATGAAGTAGTTGCATAAACTAACGGGGAAAAAGCGCGTGTTTCCACGCTCACGCACTGTTAATGAGAATAGATTTAGAATGCTTGATTGTATAAAATAGATATATGTGTAGCATTATTGATTAAAATATATAATTAATTATAATTGTCTGGTCGGATATAGTAATAGCCTTATTTTATACGGTTTACCTAATTGTTCTACTCCGCTCTCTTAGTAGAAAAGGTATAAAAGAAGCATGAAAAGAACCGTACACGGTACACCATGCAAGAAAAGCCCAAAATATATAATCAAATTTGAATCATATAGATGTCCAAAAAAATGTAATACCAAAAAAGAACCGTATAGGTCATCAAATTGGTATCGCATATAAGTAATTTCATCGGAAATAAGAAAAGAAAACGAAAAAAAATACAATTTTATCCAAATATTGTAAATCTAAAGAGAAAGTCTTAGGCGTCAATACTTTTTTAAACAATAACTAGCAAATAACATTTTGGGAAGACTATAAACAAGTGATTATTCAAACATAATTAAATGATCATTCAAGCAAAAGTAAGTAATCATCCAAACAAAAATAAGTGATCATTCAAATAGATAAAAGTGATCATCTAAACAAAAACAAAAAGAAGTTATCATCCAAAATAATTTTTATTCATATTTAATAAGTTATTCAAATAACAAGATCAAATGCGGTGGTGGTGTGATGTTGTGAAAAAGGAGAGGTGGTGGTGGTTATGGTTATGGTGTGGCACTGAAAAAAGGAAAGGGGAAGAAGGAGGAACATGCGCTACTATGGTGCTGGTGTTCGATTGGTAAGAGAATGATAATCGTGAGAGGAGAAATCAGATGAAGGTGTTGTTCCAAGACGAAGAGCGACGCCAGGGAAGGCTTAGTGAAAGACAAGGCGGCAGAGACTTTGTGAAAGAGGACGCACACACAAGGAAGTGAACAGGGCTGTTCATGGATCGAATCCGATCCGCGGATCCGCGGTAATATCCACAGTCCAATCCGAAAAATGCGGATATGATCCGATCCAATGAAGGTGCGGATCGGATATGATCCGATCCGAAGAGTTGGAGGATCGGATATCGGATTTGCTGAATACATCCGCGTATCCGATCCGAGTATCCGCATATCCGCATCTTATATTAATAAAAAAAAAATAAAAAATAAAAAATATATATATCTTAGTAAGTGTTGTGTTTTGCAATCCCTAGCCGTCTTGTTCACTCACTCACCCTCTGCCTCACAACCACTGACCAAACACACACCCTCTGCCGGACTCTCTCACAGCCCAACGACACCACCACAAACACCCTCCCCATCACCGTCCCTCCGCCGGCGCCACCACCCTTCAACGATCATCGTCCGTCACTCTTCATCGCCGATCTCTTCTTCGTCACTCTTCAAGGTTATGGCTTCCCCGGCGCTTCTCAAACCTCGTCCCGCCAGTAACCATCGCCTATTTCCGGTTTGCTAGGTGACGCTTGTTCTGCCGTTTTTCTTCAACGTCGTTCAGCCGTTGGGGGTTTGACGCCGTTCAGCCATTTTGTTCTTCCATTTTGCTAGCCGTTCTGTTCGTCGCTACCGCTTACCGCCTACTTCCGCCGTGTGTTCGTCGCCTTCCTCTAAGCCATATCTGTTCTTCACATTTTTATCTATAAATCTGTTATTTAATTTTTCTTACAATTCCAGTTTCTGAAAAATTTTGGTGAGATTTTTAACTGGATTTTAATGTTATAATTTTATTTTTTGGTGAGATTTTCAACCCTAACTAATTTAATTGTTCTTAGTTTTTCTAATTTCTGAATTCTGATGATGATATGTGCGGACAGATTTGTATAGGTTTTTGATATATTTAAACAGGTTTGTGTGGGTTTTGATTCCCCTTGAGGAAGGAGATCAAGCCGTGGATTCAGATGAAAAGCACTCCTCTGTTTGAGTTGCTAGTTTTTAATTTCTTTGTTGAATTTATGCTTATTGTCAAAGAACATTATATGGTTGTTAGTTTATCAATTTCTTGTCTTGGTGGTGTAAATTTTGAATTGAGAAAACCAGGTTGGAATTAAGGGTTCTTGGGGGCTTGGCCCTTTTTAATGTTTTTTTTTTTTAATTTTTCATATTCTGCTGATCACGGATATATTCGCAATCGGATCGGATATGCAATCGGATCGGATATGAAGGTAAATGCGGATATCGTATCCGATCCGATAAATATGTGCGCGGATTGGATACGAAAATCGCCCATATCCGTGCATAGCCCTAGAAGTGAAGGAGCCTTCATGAAAGATGAAGCACGTGAATAGAAGCAGATCATGTTTTCGATGGAAATGCCGTGCTTCTACAAGAAGTTTATTGGCTAATAATATTGTTTAAAATATTATTGGTTATGTAGCATATTCGAAATCTATAATATAATTCCATTAAAATTTTAACTAAATAAATTCGTAGTGTAATCCATTCCATTGAGTAACCCATTCCATAGTAGCAAACATGACACATCCTGGGAATTGTGACCTATAACAAAAGTATGCCCACCCATAAAAATTGGATCATAAAATTTTAGAAGATTACAAAATTCCCTACACAACTAAATTACCAATGTGACAATCTCTCCCTTCCCACTCTTCCGTTTCTGTATGCATTGTTCCCTATAATACCAAAATTTTGATATATGGAAACATTCCAAAGAACACCTAATCAGTTGTCCATGGATCAGTCTCAGCTATGACTTCAGAAGGTTCGAAAACTTCTGTCTCTGGAGATTCGCCTGAGTTTGAATTGGCTTCACTATTTGATTCAGCTTCAACAGATACATGTCCCTCTTCTGCTCTGCCCCATCTTCCACCCAGGGCAAGGGCCATCATTTCATAAATCTTACCACCTAACTCGGCAGGACTGTCTGGCTGCATTATCTCCATCGCCAGAAATTAATGCTCAGTGAACCTCAGACAGTGGATAATATACAGGTGAATAACTAAAATACTATGTACTTACAGTAAATCCACTAGAAATTAGTGCTGTGTCGTATAATAGGTCAACTGCTCTCTTTGCGTCGTCACTGTCTGGAGCATTCTTGCAGGCAGCCTGAAAAGAAAATGTGAAATTAATACCAAATATCGTACTCATTTCACAAGAAAACATGTGCACCAGTTGTTTTTGTCCATTCAAGAAACATGTTTTTTGAGTAATGGGTATATTGGTTTGTTATCGGTTTTCTAATCAAAATATCTTTTCCCAGCATGCCATTTGAATATTTGATAGGCAGGAAGAGATTAGCTTTTATCAAGGTGACCATCAGAAAGACTACCCGAAACCGAGCTAATGATGATTGGATTCTAAATCGAAAGCACCAAGTCCAATTATCTTACATTCAAGTCTTTAATGATGGGATGGTCTGGATTAACCTCCAATATTCTCCTCCCCCTCATAAACTCCAAACTTGAACTGTCCCCAAGAGCTTGTGCCTTCATTAATCTGAAGAAAAGCACCTAAAATTAGTATTAAATCAAATGACATAAAGAAGATGAATTTCTTGTGACCAAGTTAAATAATGTGAAGGAAATGACGAACCTCTCCATATTTGCGGACCAGCCAAACTTCCCGGATACAAGAACACAAGGAGATGAGCTTAAGCGCTTAGACACTTGGACTTTTGCCACCTTATCACCAAGCTGCTGTTTTATCCAATCACAGAGCAAGTTGTATTCTTGCTTGGATTCCCTCTCCTTGACCTCATCCTCATCACCTGCATTGGGAAAAATATTACATGAGAATACATCCCAATCCCATTTTCAAAAATAATAAATAGTATCTACGGATATGACTTTGAGACAAAAATACAAACCCAATTCCAAATCTTCTTTGCTGATATCAACAAATTTCTTTTCTTTGTATGTTTGTAAGTTCTGAATGGCAACCTCGTCAATTGGTTCAATCAAATAAAGAACCTACAATAATACACAGACTATTCAGTAAGGAGTGAAAAAATTTTAAGGAAAAACATAACCATAAACTAAATTTGATGAACCAAGCCAATCAATTTGATATGTATCTCAATTTCACTAAATCAATTACAATAAATGTAATTAACTGGGGTCTCTTAGAAACAGTAAAACACCCACACAGAGGCTCAAATTGCTGAATTGCTATATTCATTTCATTGCTCATAGACCAGCTACACATACCTCAATATCTTTTTGAACCAATTTCTCCAGAAATGGGGCACTCTTGGCACTTTTCAAGCTGTCAGATGCAAGGTAATAGATAGCCTTTTGGTTTTCACCCATATTTTCAACATAATCATCTAAGCTTTTCAGCTCCTCCTCACTTTTGGAAGTGTAAAACCTCAACAAGGGTGTTAAGCGCTTATGATTTCCACTGTCTTCAATACATCCCAACTTCAAAAATCTACCAAAGTTCTCCCAGAATTTCTTGTAGTCCTGGATTTACATGAAACTACATACCTTAAATAAAGATACTCAAATCATGTTAAAAAGTAGAAAAAATGAATATACTGCTACAAACCTCTTTGTTTTCTCTTTCAGAAAGGTCTTGAATCATATCAAATGCCTTCCTGACAAGTCTCTTCCTCATTATTCTTACCTGCAATTAAAATACTGTGAGACAACATTTTGGGAAGTACATTTACAAAAGATATATATAAATCATTCCTAACATATATCATTCATTCATGTTTTACTAGCATGTGAAGAGTTTCCAATGTCAGCAGCAAAATACAGCGCTCACTTACAACTCTGCTCTCTTGAAGGATCTCCCGAGAAACATTGAGTGGAAGGTCATCTGAATCTACCACACCCTTGACAAAACTCAAGTATCGTGGAAACTGTGAATACAAAAATGAAATCAGTGATTTACAGAGTAACATAAGAGCAGGAGACATTGAAGAACCACAAAACAAATATGACCCAAGTTAGTGCGTGTACAGGCTTTGCATAAGCAGATGACATATAATAACTTCTTTGTCATGACGTTGTATAATGTATGACTAGAACTTTACTATGAATAACTATGCTACAGGAATTATAAGCAAAAATTATATCTTACTCTCTTTTTTATGATAAGTAAATTAAATAAAATGGCATGCAATTCATAATATAAAAGACATTTTCACTTAGAAGATGGCAGTAAACTCACCAGCTCACCATCAAAATCATCTGAGATGAACACACGCTTGACATACAAGCGTATGTTTTTTGTTTTTGGATTTATGACTTCTTCATTGTTAAGAGGCCCCATTCCTGGAACGTACAATATACTTCTGAACTCAACTTCGCCCTTCAAAGTTTGAAACCGAGTTAAATTGACAGCTCCCTAAGGAAAATTTCTTCTACCAAAAAATACTAAAATATCATCAAAATACCTCAGTGGTGAAGTGAGTATAAGCAAGTGGTTCTAAGAACTCATTAAAAGTCTTCTTGTAGAATTCATTGTACTCATCCTTTTCGACTTCCTTGGGATTCCGCATCTACATAAGGTGGTTATGAAGTCAATAAAAAGGAAATATGTTCAAAGAATATGTTAAATGCATGTCATTAGCATCCTAACACCAAGCAAAGCAGATACCCAACTCACCCATATTGGTTTTGTTTCATTGGCCAATTCCCAATCCCAATACTTCTCAGTTTTAGTCTTCTTTGTCTTCTTTTTATCACCCTGAAAAACGAGTGCAAGACATTTGGTATTCATAACATATTTTGAGAAAGAAGCAGCCCTATTCGGACAGAAATATCACACTTACATCTGCTTTAGGTTCTTCTCCTTCTTTGGGCTCTTCTTCCTCTTCTACCTGTGCATGATAACAATGACGAATAAGAACTTGTTTCAACTACCAATCCTTCATGCTACATCTTTTAACTTTTATTTTTTTTTAATACAATGCAATATTATGAATAGTCAAAGTAAGATTAAACGTATATAAACCATATAGATCAAAATCATCCAGATAACATTCAGTGCTAGTGCTACATGCTCTGAAATTTCCTTTGTAACTTTACCTTCTTTGATTCAATATTATCTATAGAAACAGTTCCCATCAAAGCAAGAGAAAGGAAAGAAGCTTGCTCTCTTTCTATCCAGGAAAATTTTCAAAAAGAAACCCAACTCCTATGATTCAAAGAAACATTTGTGTATAACCACATATACATTTACCATTAAAAGCTAGCATACAAATTATTCAGAATTATGCCATCAGTGTGAAAACAGGAAAACTAGTAGCCACATGAACAAAAAATAGTAGAATATAAAGAATGCTAACCTCTATGGTTCGTGTCTTTTCTTGCCATGTATATATGGGGAAGGAAACAAACTGTGAGTAATTCTTCACCAAACCCTGAATCCTGGTTGGCTCTGAGAATTCATACTTGTCATCTGCCTAGAAAAGCAAGAAACAATACAGGAATTTGAGTGCTTTCAACATGTATCCAATAAATTCAATAAAACTACCTAGGCTATAATTATAACTGTTTTCCTCATATTCGGATTATAAAAATAACTCAATAGAAAAAAAAAATTTAATATAAAATTCAGAATTTGCTAACATCATCCACCAAAGACATGCTCTCAGTCTGACAGGCGTTGAGTTTACTTCAGATGCTACCAAGGCACAGACGGTAGTTGAACAACATATCCAGCGCTGGAATATAAGATGATTATAGCTCCATAAAGAAAAGAAATGAATAACACTTACTCTCAAATAGAGTGTAATCTGTGTACCACGACGCAGAATCTTTTCAGGATCAGTTTCCTCCCTTATCAAATAAGAGCTACTGTCAGCGTCAGCTTCCCACACATACTGCTTATCAGATCTTGGGCTCTTAGTAGAAACAACAACCTGGTTGTTATCAACATGAACATATAGCCAATTAATGACATGCAATTCAAATAATCATCATCATCATAACCATAAAAAATCAACAAAGTAAGCATAAGAATTTCAACCGTACCTTCTCAGCAACAAGAAAAGCAGAGTAAAACCCAACACCAAATTGACCAATCAAACCATTATCTGCCCCCAAATCCTTATTTTCCTGAAATAAGTGTTGGTAAATTAAGAGATAAGATGGTTGATGTTTCAAATCATTGCTCAGATCAATAGTTCTAGATCATAGCAAGCTACCTTGAGTGCCTTCAGAAATTTTGAAGTACCACTCTGCGCAATTGTTCCGAGACAGTCAATGAGCTCTTCTTTTGTCATTCCAATGCCAGTATCTCTAAACAAG
>JASCZI010212073.1:0-14532 GCA_036250425.1 Stylosanthes scabra
CAATTATAATATAAATTTGGCTGCTTTTCATAAATTATTGCATTAATATCACAAAGAATTGAGTATGATTTATCCTAGAAAACCTCTAAAGATGCTCATGCATCAAGGGGGCAAGGGTCACGCCTAGGCGTGGCCTGGGCATGAGGGGGGCTAAATAAGGGTGTATGCTATTATATAATTCCAACACTGTCAATCTATCTCTGTTTTTAGCAGAACAGGGTTCCTATGCTAGTAAATCTCTATCTCTGCAACCTAACTAATAGAATAGAATCTCTCTACTAGTGAGTCTTGATCCCTCAACCAAATTAGTTTCCCTTAGATCACAATTAGGCTAATAGAACATAATTTCTCTGTTAGAAATTCTTTATCTCTAAATACCCAAGCAAGCTACCTGCAACATTTTCTAACAGAACAGAATTTCTCTGTGAGATACAAAAAGATCACCTCATCACAAACCTACAGAATGTAAGTCAGCAAATATAATTCCTAGCTAAACACACACGAACAGAAAACAGACACTACAACTAAAAAGGATATATTGGATGGGTTGCCTCCCACCAAGCGCTTGTTTATCGTCACTTAGCTTGACACTGAGATCTCATTTTATGGTGGCTCAAAGTAGTGGTTGATAACATCCTTAGAAGAGGCCTTGTTATCACTTTCCACAAAACAGAATGATAAGGAACATGAGGAACTGTGGGAGTGTGTGTAAACTCCCCAAAATCAATGGATTTGCCTTTGTCTTCCTTGTCTTCTTCTTTGGGTCCTTATCTTTGTTGGAAGATTTGGACAGAGGAGGAGTGATGTGAGGCTTTGTATTTGCTAAATTACTTCCCTCAAGCTTCATGCAACTCTTGATCTCTTTGTTGGGAAGTATAGGCTTATACACATTGAAGATCAACCTTTCTTCATGAACCCTCAACATTAATTCACCACTTTCTAAATCAATGAGGGCTCTAGAAGTAGCTAGAAAAGGCCTTCCCAAAATCAGAGGGTTCCCAACATCTTCTTCCGTATCTAAAATCACAAAATCAACCGGGAAGAAGAACTTGCCAACTTGAACTAAGAGATTCTCAACTACTGCATGAGCAAGTCTCATTGTCTTGTCGGCTAACTGCAGGGCAAATTTAGTGGCCTTCACCTCTGTAATACCAAGCTTCTCCATAAGAGAGAGTGACATTAGATTAATACTCGAGCCAAGATCGCATATTACTCTCTCAAATGTAGTATCTCCAATGGTGCAAGGGATTTGAAAGCTACCCGGATCTTTCTTCTTAATGGGCAAGTTTCTCTAAATGAGCTCACTGCACTCTTTAGTCATCACTACTGTTTCACCTTGCTTTAAAGATCTCTTCTTTATTAGAGGCTCCTTCATAGAGTGAACATAAGCCGGCATTTCTCTCAAGTTCTTCAACAATGGCATATTAACTTCTAGACAAGCAAATACTTCCAAGAACATAGAGAGAGGCTTAGGTTTCTCATTAGATGACTTTGGCCTTGGAGGGGGGAGGAGCTATGATTATTGCTTTAGTTTCGGCCTCAACCTTTTCCTCTTGGATTGGAGCTTCTTCCACCATCAAGACATTAATAACCTTGCACTCTTCTTTTGGATTAGTGATGGTGTCACTTGGAAAGGTGTTGGTGGGTCTATGTGCTAACTGCTTAGCGATTTCCCTCACTTGCATTTCCGAGTTCTTAATCACAGCCCCTTGATTTTTGAAGTTCGCTCTAGTTTCATCCATGAAGTTATTAGTGGATTGAATGAAACTAGATGTATTGGAGGTGAGTTAGGCCAATGCAGCTTCAATAGAAGTGGACTGAGGTGGCTTCTGCTGAGGTAAAGCAGAGAGAGGTGGCTGATATGGCTGTTGTCTCTGAAAAGGGGGCTGATAAGAACGGTTGTTGTTGCCTCCCCAACTGAAATTTGGATGGTTCCTCTAGCCTGGATTGTAGGTATTAGAGTAAGGGTCATTCTGTGGCGGCCTAGGTTGATTCCCCAAATAATTAACTCTTTCAGTAGAAGGTTGGACATCCTGAACAAAGCTACAACGATTACTCTCATGAGGACCAACACAAATACCGCAAGTATGGAGAGGCAATGACTGAGTTCATAAGGCAGATACTTCAAGCCTCTCAAGCTTCTTATTCATAACACTCAGCTGCTGAGCCATGGCCTTATTCTGAGCAAGAATGGCATCAACATTCTCAACCTCTAGAACACCTCTCTTCACAGATCTCTCAGAAGATGAATATATGTACTGGTTATTAGCAACTAGCTCAATAAGATCCACAGCCTCTTCAGGCGTCTTAAGCTGCAAAGAACAGCCTGAAGCAGGGTCCAACAGAATTCTGGACTGAAGAGAGAGACCATCATAGAAAATTTGCACCTACAACCAATCAGAAAAGACATCACTAGGACATCTCCTTATCATCTCTTTGTACCTTTCCCATGCATCATAAAATGATTCAGAATCTTTTTGAGCAAAAGATTGGATGTCATATCTGAGTTTGGCCAGCTTTTGAGGAGGGAAGAATTTGGCTAAGAACTTGCTGATCAACCCGTCCCAAGTACAGATACTCTTCCGAGGTTGAGAGTTCAACCACTGCTTGGCTTTATCCCTTAAGGAGAAAGTAAAGAGCCTCAGTCGAATAGCATCAGCAGGGACACCATTAAGCTTCAGGGTGTCACAGACCACCACCACCACCACCGAACATACATCATTATTCTCCTTTTATTCTCCTCTTCATTCTTATCATCTTAGAATCATCAACACAAACCTCCTACACTTATCCTCCTTTGGCCGAATGCACACCACCATCATTCTTCAAGATTTTCATCAACACCAAGCTTGTTCCTTCCTTTCCTCTTGGCCGAAGCTCACCATCATTATTTCCTATCTTCATTCTCTTCATTTTAGTGAAGGTAAGTGCAAGACCTAGCTTGCTCACTAACCTAAAGAGACTTCACTCACCTAGTTTCTATTTTGTCACACATTTTTGTTTAGGAACCAAGCTTGAGAAGCCTAGCCTTAGCCGAACCTACAAGGGTGTCTCTTGTCCATTCTTTGGTTATTCAAGTGATCTTCAAGAGGTAAGGGGGTTAGGGTCCATAGTTAATCTTTTTGGTCATCATATTATTGAAAATGACTCACATGCTAAAAAGGCTTGGTAAATAGTTAAGCTTGAAGTTAAAAGTCAAATGTTAAAGCTTGACAAACATGTGTGCTATGCTTGCTTGAGTGTCTTATGGTATGATGATGCTTGCTATGTTTAATGCTTGAAGTATTGTGTGAATATTTTTATGAAATATGGCTTATATGTGCTAATGGTCGAATCGGCCTTAAGGTTAAATAATAAAGCTTGATGATCAATTAAAATATTTATGCTAAGGGCCGAGGGTTTACAATGTTTGGGCAAAGATTTGGTAAAAAGTGATCTACTAAAAATTCTTAAAAATCGGTTTCTAAAAAGGATTAATATATTTAAGTATAAATAAATATATTTTCAACTAAAGGGTAAAATGGTAATTATATGTGTTTTATAAATATTCCAGAATTGAAATATTTAAATAAATAAGTTTTGAAGTGGTTTGACCTTGAAGTTGAAAAGAAATAAGTTTTAAAGTGGTCCTAATGTATTTTACTAGTTTTGGGGTAAAAAGGGTAAAATTATCTTTTAATAGAGTTTATTTTCAAAACTGTTTTTGTGGTAATATTATGGGTATATTATGAGCCCAAAACTGTCCTTGTTTTTAAAAATGTTAGTAGGTAAAATTATTTAAAGAAATTATTTTAAAAGTTGGTATTTTCGAAAATGGCCTAATGCTTGTAAGGGCAGAATTGTCATTTCAAAATTATGTTTTTTCAAAATTATTTTACTATAGTTAGATATAAGTGTTAGTGACAAAATGCAATTGGTTTGACTTTAAAATGTTTTGAAATGAATAGGTTATGAATATTTTCATAAACTAGTACATTTTGGGTTTTAAAGAAAAGTGGCAAGGGCATGATTGTCTTTTAAACTTAATCTTTTTCAAAACTGAATTTACAGTGGGTAGATACATGTGTTATGGGAAAAATGGCTTTGTTTTGGGTCGAAAATGTTTTAAGAGTAATTATTTATGCGTGTTTTTGTAAACTAGTGTTATTTCGGGTTTTCGAGAAATAACACTTAAGGTCAAAAGAGAAATTTAATTAAGTATTTTGGTTCTCGAAATTCTTAAAAGAAATTATGTTTAATAAATATAAATAAAGATGTTAAAATTTATAATATAACAATTATAAGTATTTTCTAAGTACACGTGGTTTTAATATAAATTAAGTATAAATAATAATTTACTATACTTTGAATAATAAATATGTTTATAATACTTATTTTATTATAAGATAAACTTTCTGAAAAATTATAAGTTATATAATATTTTAATATATTATAAGATAGATAAAAGATTTAACTCAAACTTATTAAATATATATAATAAATATATAGATATATTAAGTTATAAAAACTATTCTGTTATGAAGTAATATTTAATAAAGTATTTTGATAAAAGACTAAGTTAAGATACTTTAATTATGAACTTATTTTTAGAAAGTTAATAAAGTATATCTTTTATAATATAAATCTACTCTATTAAGAAGATAGTTGTGACGACAAAAGCCGTATTTTCATAAGACATCAAATCACTTAGAAGATATTAGGTCATCATAATTGAAGGACTAAATTTTAAGGCTTAATCTCTAAAAAGGCTTTCGGAACTTTTTGCACAAAATATTAAATATGGATAAATATGTTTTATGCCACAAACGTTGATGGTGAAAATAACTTTTGCCACAGTCGTTTTTTTTTTTTCTCAAAAATACCAGAAATGTATGAAATTTACATTAAAGACACCAAATTTAATGTGTGCTAACCGAAATACCCCTCCTCTTTAATGAGGAGGTTTCTCTTCCCGCGAAAGACACACACACATTTGACACACATTTGACACTTTCGAAGAGGGAGAGTTGTGAGAGACGATGGAGCCCTAACCTCCAGCGATTGACGACGGACGTGCGACGGCGAGGCGAACGGAGAAGGTGACGCTGTGAAGGTGAAGGTGGTGCTGTTTAGGGTTAGAGAAGACGATTGAGGGAGCTGGGTGATACCTAGGGCCGAACGCAACTTCCTCTGTGCAAGGTAAGTTCGAAATTGTCGTTCATATCTTCCAACTTCAGTTTTTATGGTTGATTGAGTAGCATCTGAATTAGGGTTTGGGGTGTTGTTGCATGTTGCTATAGTGTGCTGAAAGTTAGGGTTTCTGCTGTTTTTTTAGGTGAAAGTGTGAAGGCTAAAATGGTTTATTTCGACATAGAGCTGTATCATAGGGGGTATTTCGGACATGTTGATGGTGTAATGAGGTATATTGGAGGTGTGAAGCTCGTGATTGGGGACAATGATAGTGATTTCTGGAGTGTGTTTGAGGCTGATGAACAGGTTAGACGGCTAGGAGATGACGATGTTGCCGCGTTGTGGTATAAGGATCCCTCCATTCACAATATGTCGATTGGGCTGAGGATGTTCCTGAACGATGAAGATGCTATTGAAATGGTGAGGATCGCACAATTAAGGGGAAGTGTGGAACTGTTTGTTGTCCACGATCAAGACCCCGAAGAAGGGTTCCCCGA
Organism: Stylosanthes scabra; assembly: GCA_036250425.1. Lineage (NCBI taxonomy): Eukaryota > Viridiplantae > Streptophyta > Magnoliopsida > Fabales > Fabaceae > Stylosanthes > Stylosanthes scabra. The sequence goes on from JASCZI010212073.1 coordinate 5,667, forward strand.
AATTGGATACATTGATGTCGGGGGTGATCCGGCTGGAAAAGATAAGGCTAATGTCCAGAATGAGGAAGGGGTTGGGGAAGAGGCTGTCCCTAATGGTGGAAATGGTGAAGTGGGAACTGCTAATGGTGAAGGGGAATGTGCTGATGAAGGGGGTGAAGGGGGAGATGCGGATGGTGATGGGGAAGCTGTTGGGGAGGATGCTGCCCCTATTGGTGAAAATGAAGTGAATGAGGCAGTCAGGGCTAATCTTGAAACAGCTACTGCAAATGAAGAGGGTGAGGCAAGTGAAGCGGATGTTGTTGAGAATGAAGAGGTGGATGGTGATGGGGATGAGGACGGCGAGGATGCTGAGTATGTCCCATCTTGCGATGATGCCGATAGTGTGGAAGACATTCGATTTGGATGATAACTTCTTCGGGGAAGAAACTGGAACGGGGAACAAGGCAGCTGATCGTAAAGGGAAAGGAGTTATGAATGAAGAATTTAATGATGATGGGGAGGACAATGATGAGATGGAGGGGGGGTATTAAGTGGGAGGATATGATGGGGCTGAGGGTGGCACTCGGGTATTCCCAGATCACAAAAAAAGAGAAAACATGGCATGTTATGATTGGGAACCAGGGACTGTGTATGCCACAAAGGATGAATTTAAGGATGCAGTAATAGGTCACGCAGTGTATACGAAGAGGGGAATCAAGTTCCAAAAGGTTGATACGAAGCGGGTAATTGTGAATTGTCAAAAGGGATACCCCTTCAGGCTGTATTGCGTGAAGATGAGCGGGGAGGAAACCTGGAAGCTTCGGAGTGCCAAGGTAGGCCACAATTATGCACAAGTGTAGAGGGTTGGCATCTTGAAGGCGAAGTAGCTTGGTAAAGAATTCAAGAAGAAGGTTCAGAACAACCCGAAGGTGAAGATTAAAGAGCTCGTTGCAAAGGCAGATAGAAAATGGAACCTTACTGTTTCAACAGCAATGGCTGCCAGGACAAGGCAAAATGCCCTTGATGAGATTCAAGGTACCTACACAGAGCAATACAAACGCTTGGCAGATTATGCAGCTGAGTTGCTTTGTTCAAACCCCGGCAGTTCTGTTTATTTAAAGGTATCCAGATCACCTGATTTCGAGCAAGAGAGTCAGACGTCATCTATGGTCAATTGGTGCATATTCGAACGAATCTACATATGCCTTGATGCTTGCAAGAAGGCATGGCATCATTGTAGGCCATTTATACACCTTGACGGCTGCTTTTTGAAGACTCCTCATGGAGGGCAGCTTCTAACAGCGGTGGGTTGGGCCCGAATGACCAGATGCTACCCATAGCACATGCCGTTGTGGAATCGGAGAACAAGTCTAGCTGGGTTTGGTTTCTTTCCCATTTGGTTGATGACTTGGGTTTGGAGAAAGCCGGCCGAGCAACTTTCATGTCAGATCAGCAGAAGGTTGAATTTTTATTTAATGCCTACTTAATTCATTTTTCTCTGTTATTGTTTGGTTTCTGCTGTGAAGGTAATTAATGTGTTGTGCTGATGTAATTGTTGCAGGGATTGGTGCCAGCCATTGGGGAGGTGATACAAGGCGTGGATGTTAGATTTTGTGTTCGTCATCTGTATAATAATTTCCGAAAGAAGCACCCGGGACTACACCTTAAAGGGATGATGTGGAAGTGTGCCAAGACTTCTTGGTGGAGAGACTGGGAGAAGGAGATGAGGGAGATTAGGTTGGTAGATGAGGCTGCTTTCAGGTACCTAAACGCCATACCCCCTAGGTTCTGGTCTAGGTCTAGATTCACTTTCAACTCCAAGTGTGAAACATTAGTATATAACCTAGCAGAGAGCTTCAACAGTGCTATTTTGTTACCTAGGGAGAAGCCGATATACACAATGTGTGATGATATAAGGGTGTATTTGATGACTAGGTGTGCTAAAAACAGAGAGCTAATTACTAAGTATGAGGGTTTAGTGCTTCCTAGGATTAGAAAGAAGGTAGAGAGGAGGGGGAAACATGCTGGGTTGTGGAGGGCAGCTTGGTCTTCTGCTCAATGTTATCAGGTACGTAGGGATAAGAGTCAATTTGTGGTTGACCTGGCAAAGAGAGAGTGCTCCTGCCGTAGGTTCCAACTCAGTGGCCTCCCGTGTGTACATGCCATCTGCTGCATCAACTTCAAGGCCCTGAACATAGATGACTACATTGATGAGTGTTACAAGAGAGATGCATATCAGAAGTGCTATGAGGGTTTGTTGGAGAGAACCGACTTCGATGACATCAGTCCTCCACCCTGCAGAAATCCAAGCCACAGACCTACTAAGAAGAGGAAGAGATGCCCTGTTGAAGAAGAACGCAGAAATCCAACACACCTTTCATGAATTGGACAAGTTCAGAAGTGTTCCAATTGTGGTGCTTCTGGCCACAAGAGGACAGGATGCAAGCTCCCACCACAAGAGGATAGTGTATGTATTTATATGTGGATCAGGTTTAGGGTTACATTGGTGTATGATTGTCTATATTTTTATTCATTTGTGCTTTGAGGAATCTGTTATATATGTTATTGTTTTTTGTGGTTGGGCCTGTGATTGATGTTATTGCTTACTTGGTTGTTATATGGTGTTATTGATATTATTGTGAGGAAACTGTCATTGATATTTTTGGCTTGTGAATTGTATTTACATATGAAGGGATGTTACCTTTTTTGTGATGTGTGATAAGATGCAGATGTCCTCAAGTTGGTAATTTTGTTTGGAATTTGCTGCCTTACATACAGGCCCGTGCAAGCAAAAAACCAAAAACAACCAACTCATCAAACAGCAAAGGCAAGGGCAAGAGCAAGGTTACAAAGACCTCTAGCTCCCTTTCCCAACCACTGCCCCAACTCACCAAAAAACAAAGGCGGGCGGCCGCAGGGACTTCTTCATCACAGCCTCTCCCACCTAAAGCTCCTTCTATCAACTCACCAAGAGCAACAAGGCCTTGCAGCAGAAGGAGATCCACCACTAATGAACCACCTCCGAAGGAGCCAGCCAAGCATGGCCAAAGAGGGAGTCACAAAGGTGGCCAATGAAACAGCCAAGAAGGTTCAAAAGGCCCAAACATGCTAGCAGTTCTCAGCCCAACAAAAAGGTGGCCAATGAAACAGCCAAGCCCAACTCAAGGCCCAGCTCATCACAGCCCGTTGGTAACAGGCCAAGATTTTGTGTGAGGCATGTTGGTGGGCGTCATGTTTCCCCACAAAAACTGAGACAAATGGCAAAGCTCCCTCCAAGAGCTTGGGGAAACATCAAGTAGCTCCACTATTAGCAACTCGGCTGGATTTGATGATTAGGATTTGGAAGTTGTTGTTATTGTGTTTTGTGTATTTGATGTTTTGTGTTTTGATAGGGTCAAAATTTAGCTGGTAGTTATGTTTTTTGTAACTGGTTATTTCAAATAGTTAAACCAAGTTGGTAGCATGTAATGTTTGTGGTTTTTTGGGATGCTTGTTTGGGCAGTCTATATGTGACATGGTAGCCGTTTATGTTTAGGCAGGCAGGGACCAAGACCTATTTATTTTGTAACTTAACTAAGTTTATCAAAATGGCTATTTATATAGATGAAGCAATGTTTTGTGTTATGAATTCAGATTCATCCCTTCAATTTGAAGATTATGCATTTTGGTACTTATTCTTCTTCTATGCATTTGGTAATTTAGACAAGTGCATTTTGCTAGCTTTGTCATTTAGACATTGTGCATGTGTGGTTTTTGGACAAATGCAATTTACTATCTTAGTTGTGTTCTAGCCACAATTTTGCATGTCGTAGAAATGCTGGTTTACAAATGCTAATTTTGCCATCCATTTTGTGCATACCTGCATCTAAATGCTTGGAGTTTATAACAGTATCCAATTCAACAAATCATACACACAAAATTTAAAAGAGGTCACATTAAATTAGGCAAATTTCTCTATTAATCTTCATTGCAGCCAAATGAGTTCAAAGATAACAAAACAAGTTGTAGAACCAGTTCACAGAACTTGCTCTAGCATTAACTATATCAATTACATCCCTAAATATCATCTACCATCAACATCAACCACAATAATAACCCTAAACCAGATGCTCTACAATAACAGCCCTTTCAACCCGGAGTCACAGCAGCCATTGATGCTGACGTCTTCCACTAGAAATCTGCAACCACAAGTTAAGAGCCAAAATCCAACCAACTATACCAACAAAGACAGCAACCTTCAGCCTCATTTCGCAGGCCCTCAACCTTGTTTTCAGGGATGAGACCTTCTTCCTCATCCTTGCCTTCTCTAAGTCCTCCTCTGCTTGCTCCTTATCGGCCCACTAAAAAAAACCACACTGCTCCTTAACATGAAAAAGAGCAAACTCAGACAAATTCACCCAAAACCTAGAATCACCAACACCCAAACCCAGAATCACCAATACCCAACTTCAGAGAAACACACAAGACTGCAATCGAAATTCACCTACCGCATAACGGACACAACCTCAAAAACGCCTCCCAGGGTTCTCTTTGGTACCCGAAACTCTCAACACGACTTTCTCTTCGTGATAGCATGCTAAGATTCTCCCATGCGTGCTTCCGCTGCTCCGACTAGCCCTCGACCCATGCGAGCTTTCAGAAGCCATTTCCGTTATGGGTATTGTCGATTCTTTGTTTATGAGGATCTAACAGATTTGGGGATTTAGGGATTTTGGGATTTGGGGTTTCTGAAAAATTAAGGATTTATGGTTTCTCTCTCTACTTCTCTCTCTTTAGATACTTATAAAGAAATAACAAATAAAATTATAATTAACTAACATTAACGGATATAATTGTTCCAAAGGGCAAAATGTTAATTATGTTTTTTGATAAAATTTTGGGTCGTTTTTGGCACTTTTGAGAAAAAAAAAAGATTGTGGCAAAAGTGATTTTCACCCTACACATTTGTGGCATAAAACATACTTTTCCCTATTAAATAAGAACAAAGTCCCAAACATAAAAGAATAAACCTAGATGTGATGGTTGACACCAGTTTAGTTTGATCGACTTAGTATGGGATGAGACGATCGAACCAGGTTTATTTCTTGGGACGGATTTGGCATAAACCGGTTTAGTTCCCTTGAAATGAATTGGTTTAACCAGACTAGGTATCGGTTCTATCGGACTTAGTTAAAGTTGAACCGGTTGGCTAAACTAAGTCATGTAGATCGAGGACTGATTCTGGCTACCCCTTTGTTAACCGGCCAACGGTTCCAGTGAGAACTGATTGTAGAAAGATAAGACCCTTAAATGCTAATAATTACAAGGGCTGAGTGTCGTCCGGCTTGTGCTAAAACTAAGCTTGAAGGGTAGCTCCCTAATGGCTCTAAAAGATCATACGTTCCTCACTGTTGATGCGGTTTCTTTTATATGTTTTTGTGACGGGATCCTCACCCTCTTTAGTACCTGGGGTACAATTTTGAGACGTACTTTAGGCTTGGAGTACGAGCCGCTTTATAATGGGTCCACGACATTTGACAGTGAGTGAACCATACTTGGGTTTTATCCCTAAGTAATCGTCGGGCGCGGGAAGCCAACCGACGCAAGAGCTCATGGCCTGTACTAGGACCAGGCATGCATCATACTTGTTTGCGCATTTGCTTGTGTGTGTTTGTTCGCATTTAATTAATTTGATTGCTTTTTATGTGTTTGCTTTCTTGAGTTTCTTTTCTATGGATAATATCTGCTTTCCCCTATTATCTATGAACTGCACCTACGTGACGTGAGCCCCTATGATAGTTTAGTTGACCTAGGAGTCGACTGGAAACGTTAGGTTCTCACCCTCATCTTCTTTTTTACCCACGCGTAGATGGGAAGTGGCGTCATCTACTACTAGTACGAGAAGCGCGAGAAGTTCGAGGATTATGATATGAAGGCCTATGCGGAGCTGGGAACATTCAAGATCAGGCGCTATCACTTTGATGATGAATCTTTTCTTCATCCTCTCCATAGTGTTAGGTTTGATCCTGATCATCCGTATGAGATTCCAATCGAGGCGCTGATGGCGGACAAGGTCTCGTTCATTTAGACGTCCAACCCCGCAGTACTCTCCGAGAGGAATGCTGTCAACTCAGCGAGTATGCTCGACTTCGTCTGTCAAGGGTACTAGCTCCTTTCGTTATGGGACGGGTAGTAGCTCGTTGAGGAAACCTAGGAGTTGGGAACTCATTCCACCGTCTGAAGGTTGGATGTGTGAGGGAGACGATGAAAAGGAAATTGGAAGTATCTAGTGAGGAGGACTCGGAGGAGGAAGAAGACCCGAAAGAAGAAGAAGATTTGGAGGAAGAGGAAGATCCCGAGGAACAGATTCCTGCTTCACCTTCTCTACCTATGGGCATCGATGCTACTGAGGATTACCTATGTTTCATCGAGGATCTGGAGTGTCGTCCTGAACCTTCAAATCTCCATAGCAGTCAAGCTTTTGTACCGGATTCACCTAGGGAGGCATCTGACCGGCAGTCCGACAGTCATAACAGTTCGAGTTATGATTTGTCTGGGGTTTGGCAGACACCGTAGAAATTTTTAGGCTAGGAAATGTGATGTTCCGATCGTAAGCATGTCGCAGCATGCTGAAAATCGGAGTGTTACAATGTACAACACTTTATTATGTTAAAATCTTCAATTGGTTTAGGAATAGTTTGAATAGATGACATATAATTCAACGTAGGATCACTTTTGAGTTTTAATAAAAATTGAATCAGAATCTGTGCTTAACCTCTTTTCTTAATTGATTACTCAAGAGATTGATAATTGGTTAGGTTAAGGGAAACTAAATCACTAAGAGATTGGGGTTTAGTTAATTAGGGTTCATTGGGAATTAACCATTACTTGTTAAAGAAGAAAGTAAATTCAAGAATTAGTATCTTAGGGTAACACATCTCTAAATCCTTAACTTTCTTCATCACTATTTACTAAATCTCACTTTGATCTCTTAAATCTCACGTCATTATTAGCATAGGTTACTGTTGTGTTTTGTGATTGAAATTCCAAATTCCCTGTTTGTGATTTATGTCTAATCAAAGGGTAAATTAATCGTTGTTGTTTGATCTGTCAATCCTTGTGGGAACAATATCCACTCACTATGGTATTACTTAATATGATTCGGCATAATTGCTGAGTTTAGGATTTTAAAATCCGCATCAAAAGGGAGGGAAACAATTGAAAGATGGGAAGAAAAAGGAATGAATGGATGTGAGAGTTAGTCTAGCAGAAATAAGGGAAAGAAAAGCGAAAGGGAATTCCATAACAGCCTTTACATATTTAATTAAATATTTTAATAGAAATGTGTAACACCCTGACTTTCGGTATGTCATGATCACACCTACGGCCGAAATGTCACTAAAATCCTAACTCTAAAATTCCAAAACTTACAAGCCTGTCGTGTCGTAGCGTAACGTTCGCAGCAAGATAACCTTCGGATCGTTAACGAACTAAACATACCATAGCACATATATATAAATATAAAAACATATGATAACATTTAATTGAATAATTTCCTTAAAGGGTTCACAGACTCAAGGACAAGTGCCATCGGCACGACAACGGACTCACAGAAGGGTACAGGGGAAAGAAGTACAACACGAGAGAACACCCTAGAGGAATGGATTCGACCCCGGCAAAGGTCTCCTAGCTGAACCCATCCTGACTAACTAACCTAGGCCTCGTACTGTACTAACAGTTGATGAGGCTCTAAGATAACAATTCCACACACCGGCCACCTAGGGCGGAGGAAATGTCCCGGCAAAATAACAGTTCACCAGATCGTCGTCTGATGCTCCGCCGCTTGCCGATCCGCTTGACGCAGATCTATAACCCACGGACACACTCCCGGAAGAGTTACCGGAAGAATGGTGGCTAGACGGTGCCGAACCGGTACTCGCACTCTTGCGCTCCGATTCGTACGAGGCGTCAGAGTAATAGGCCTCGGGAACAGGGCGAATTACTTGCTCTACAACATAGGGCTCATCGGGGTCACCTTCCAACTCCGCTGTTGGATCATAAGTCTCGGCGGAAGGTTCGTCGTCGGTACATGGTGGAGAAGGAGGGGGAGGCGTAGGAGGTGTAACCCTATGATGAGAAAAGAGGCTGCGATAACGCCTGGCGTCGCACATCGGTGTACGCGGTACTGGGTACACCGGGCCAGGAGCAGGAGCAGGAGCCATAGGCGGTACAGGCGTACGAGGTGATAGCGATCGATCTCGATGGACACTCCCTGCGGATCCCGTAGAAGCAGAAGAACTCAGGGAAGCAGCAGGACGGGGGAGAAATGAGCAATCGGTCTCATCGTAGAAGAGAGAGAGAAAGAAAGAACAGATCCTGCGTAAGGTGAGAAGAAGGGGGTGAGAACCTAAGGTTCCCAGCTTGGGGTATCACGAGGGCAACTAATCTATCCTAGGGGCCGACGTCACGTAGGTAGCAATTAGCAAGTAGCCAAGTAGTTGGACAGAAAAGTAAAGCACACACAAACAATATATCAATCACACACAAATGCAACACACAATATGATGCATGCCTTCCCTAAATGCAGGCCATGAGCTCATGCGTCGGTTTACTTCCCGTACCCGACGATTACTTAGGATCGAACCCAAGTATGGTTCACCACTGTCGAATGTCGTGGGCTTCAGCTACCCAAAGCGGCCATGTTCCTTCAGCTAGAACATGTAGCCAAGTTCTTTCAGCTAGAACTGGCGGCACACCCAAATCCCTTCAGCTAGGACTGGTGGCAAGGTACCCTTGATACTATCAATAGGCATGGTGAGGATCCCGTCACCAGCGAGCTCTCATAAGCAAGACAAACCGCATCGACAGGGGAACAGGATGATCAACTTAGCCTCTCAGGTAGCTAGCC
>JASCZI010212073.1:19030-32863 GCA_036250425.1 Stylosanthes scabra
CAAACTAATCTAAGGCTAATGAGCACCCAAAAAGGGCCTCAAAAGTGGTGGTAATGAGTTGTGGTAGCATCCCTTTATTTATAGGCATCGACTTGGCTTGAAATTCTATTTTTAGCCTTCAAATGGAGTGGACAGCACGCAATGGCGCGCCCGTGCCATGTCCATCGCGCGCCCGCGCCCTCTGTCGTAGACTTCGTCATTAAGCAAGGGTGGTGCGGCCGCGCCACTTGGGGCGCGCGGTCAACGCCGATTTTCATATGGACCATTATATATCGTTGCGAAGCTCTGGATGTTAAATTTCCAATGGAATTGGAACCAAGTCATTTGGATTTTTGTAGCTCAAGTTATGACATAATTAGTGACAGAAGGTCATGATTGACAGCTTTAGGAGATTCTCTGCGCACTGATCTTCGGATGCGAATTCGTCATTGAATCGCTTAGAACCGGAAGAAGTCTTCAAAATGAAAGTTGTATAAATTGAGTTCATCTTTCCAAAGAGTCTAAGTTTGCTCCAATCCGATGACTATAGCTCCGTTTTTCCACTTCGCATTCTTCATTCTTTGTGAAATCTCCGCTTTTGCATGCTTTCTCTAAATCATTCTTGCTTCCAATGTTCTTCTTAGCCTTTCTCATGCTTTTCTCAACCCCTATAAATCTGAAATATACTAGCAAACATATCATTGCACCAAGGGGGAGAAGATTTAGCAATTTATATGCATCTTAAAGGCTAATTTAACATATAATCATTTATGAGCACTTTCTAGCAAAAGATGGAAAACATGGTTATTCACTAGCAAATATATGAAAAAGTATTGATGAGGGCATCCTTTTAAGCATGAAATTTATTGTCAAAAACCTCCTCATCAGCTATATTGTTAATATTTTTATAGGGGACATGGCAATTTTAGCATGATTTAGGGATGATTAAGATTGTTGCAACTCAGCAAGATCGGGCGCTGAATAAGTGTCATTATTATGTTAGAGACATATCAATTCCATAGGTCTAGAGTTTTTTAATGTTTACACCACTGTTGAATCAGTTGGGTTATTTATACTTATTAATTTTTGTAAGCTTTATAAATACTTATTTATATATGAATGCCATCATATACATAAAATATAAACTATACGATTTTTAATGTGTTTTTTTAAAACATCCAAAAAGTGCTTTCTATGAATGCCCTATTTGTGAGATTGTGCTTATCAATAAAACTCAACTAAGAGATGAAAAATATTACTTTCAAAATAAAAAATTTCATTTCATCATAAATAAATATCATGATTTTACCAATTTTTTTTGTACTTGCTAAATAATTTTAAATGTTATCAACTCGCAAAATATTCAAGTCTCCTCTTAATTTAAAGGGGTAATTATTCCTTTAGTCACAAAAGTTTGGGTCAAAATCAATTTGATCCCAATCCTTTTTTTTGTCATATTGGTCAAAAAAGTTACATTTCTGTTACAAGTGACCATTTTTACCTTTTTGCCCCTCAATTAACATTGCCAGTTAAAACAATGACTAAAACCTCCTTAATTCAATGGAGAAGTGACACCTCCGATGAGCAACACAATCGCATTGCATCGAAGGAACTCTTCTGTCACTTCTTCTTCTTCCCCTTATCTTCCTCCAAATACACCATTAATCTCCAATTATACTACCTCTTGCAAGCTGCAACACTGGATAATTGTTATTCAACAATCGAATCTTGCAGAGAAATTAAGGATAAAGAAAAAAGGGGAAAGGGGGATCTATGGAGATATTGGAATTATATATAAATAAAGTGCTTATCTTAGAAACTAATATATTTATTTATTTATGTGTTGGAATAATTGAATTTAATGAATAGAAGGAAGTCAGTTCCATATGTGTGGTTGTGAACAAGATAAACATGATCCAAAATTGAGAATAGGAAGAAGCATACCTCAGAATCAGAGATAGAAAAATAGACAAAAGCACCTTCACCTTGTGATTCTGAGGGTGGGGTTGGTGTGTGTGAGTGAGAATTAATGCTTAAGGTAAATGGTGGTTCTTGCTATAAATAGAAAAGTCAGGGATGCCTTCGTCGCACCACCGCCTCCGTCACGCCACCTGTCTCTTCACTACGTTCTCTCATTCTCATCATTCTGGTTGTCCCTTTCTCCTCACAAACACCACTGCGACGATGACAACGCTCTTCGACAGCGACCCCTGCTTCCTCTTCTCTCCCCTGTTTCATTTCTTCGTAGATCTGCCAATCGTTACTACGTTCACCTCTTTTTTCCTTCATCTATTCATTCTTCTCCATTCTTCATTTATGTATTTTAATTTTTTAGATCTGTTGATGATGCTCACTCTGTAGATCTGCTTAATCTATTAATTATTATTTATTCTTCATTTTTATTTTTTTGTAAATCTGATGATGATAGTGTTCCAAAAGAGAATCATGTATTTCAAAGGAAATGGGAGGGTAATTTTGTCAAAAATGGTCATTTTAAACAGAAATGTAACCTTTGTGACCAATATGACAAAGAAAAAACAATTTGGATCAAATTGATTTTGAACCCAAGCCTTTATGACTAAAAGAGTAGTTATCCTTATTTAAATTATAACTTGAATCCATATGAATTTTGGATGTTTTGCCAAAACAATAAAGAGCAACATAGAAAGGGGACAACTATAAACAAGTTTGAAATAGCATAAAAAATATGTTCTTAGTAACTAATCAACTTTGTGGCTGAGATGAACTATTAGTTGGATTTAAGTTATTACATTAATGTATATGAAAAAAATTGTTATATTGATTTGGTAATAACAAAAAAGGATTATCAATAGTTGGTACGCATAGTTGGAAAGTTTTCCAAAAGTAGGAATTTAACACCAAGTATCTACTAAAATTAGCATTAACTAATATTGAGTTATACCATTGCTCAACTATATAAGCAATGGAAACAATTCCATATTAACACAACATTTTTCATTATTTATTTTCTTTCTTTCAAATAAAATAGACTGAATCTCCAATAAGGTACTTTCCTTGTTATTTTACAATGTTATGTAATTTAAGTTTTATTTTTCTTATTGAATTCCCATGGCTTAATACTTTATTTATCTTACTTAATATAATGTGTATACTGAATTCATAAACATATGATTGATATATCCATATATAAAGCATATAACACCACACAAATAACACTACAAATATTATTATCTAGTGTTGATGATCATATATATATAATGATTTGCAGGAAAATATGAAGTTCATAAATGAAGTTCTGTTACTATTTTTAACAATCATAGGCTTGCAATCAACAATACTATTTGCAAGAGAATTTGGAAATTCAAATCATGTCAAGACAGCTACTTTTTATACTAAAACGTTTGCACTGAAATCAGGAAAAGTTGTTAGCAAAGATTTCTTTGATGTTGAGTTTCCAAGAGGCCACATTGGAATTAAGAATTTTAAAGCTGAACTCGTTGATGAACATGGAAATTCTTTACCATTGCATGAGGCTTACTTGCACCATTATTTTGTTTTAAGATATTTTGAAAATGCCACTATGTTGCGTGATGCTAATAAAAGTAATCCCTACTATGGTAAGAAATTTAGGAGAAATGATGGTGTGTGCCAGGATAATGTTAATTCAGTTTCTTGGGGACTTGGAGCCGATGCACGAAAAACTAGCTCAGAACTACCAGATCCATTTAGAATAGAAGTAGGTAAACACCCTGATAATGTCCCACGGGAGTATGATGAAGAGAAGTGGTTATTAAATATATTGGTCATTGACACACGTGGTGTACAAGACAAAAAAGGCTGCTCCCAATGTAGATGTGACCTTTACAATGTCAAAAGTAAAGACTTGGTAAACACAACAGGTGTTGACGGAAAACCATTGCCTATTGATTATAAAGGGGGACTTTTTTGTTGTGAGAAAAACTCTCAATGCAAATTACAAAAAGGATACATTAAAGAGAAAAAGAGAAAAGCTTCTATCAAATATACAGTAACATGGGTTGATTGGGATCAATACCAAGTGCCTCTTAAGTTTTATATACTTGATGTTACTGATCAGGTGACATATAATGGCTCTGAACCAATTCACAATTGTTTGGTAAGTGAAAAGGGTTTTGTTACAATTGAATTCTAAAATTTATAATTCATGTATTTCGTATAGCCACATACATTACCATAAATATTTAGATTACCGAAGTAATATTTATAATGAAATGAAATGAGTAATGGCAACTTATTCAATAATATAGTAAATGACCTACAAAACATTGTTAATTTCTTACAGGTAGAATATTCTATTGTTCCGCAAAATATTGATGTTGAACGTTATCATGTCAAGAAAACAAAGATCCCAATGCAAAAGGGTGGAAACCTCATCTATGGTACAGCTCATGTGCATTCAGGAATTGTTAACGCAACTTTATATAGGGAGGTAAGGATCAATGTACTATCAAATATAATTATATTAGTTATACTCTCTAAGTTTGTTTCCTACGCAATATAGTTTCTTAGTTATTCATCATCATAAGAAGTAAAATATATCATTCTTGAATTTTATTTTTCTCTCAGGATGGAACAGCGTTATGTGAAATTCAATCAATATATGGAACGAGAAATGAGGCAGGAAATGAAAAAGGTTATGCCATTGGAATGTCTGGTTGTTATCCAAAACCAGGCTCTGTTAAAATTAAAGATGGTGAAATATTAATCGTCGAATTCGTACATGAAAACACATATAATACTGGACTTATGGGACATTTTTACGTTTATTTGGCAGAAGAATTACCAAAAAACATTCAAAATTATTAAACATCACCATTATTGATTTATCCCCTCTGCTGGGTTCATCCGACACTAAAAACACATGTCCTATGTAAGAAGTAGTAGAAATGTCAATTAAAAAACCTTGTATATAAGGCATGAATGTATGTTATGCAATTACATATTACTTTATTATTAAAAGGTCATTAACATAGGTGGGGTTGAGGTTGAGGTCGAGGGCGAAGTAAAAAGAATGTTGAGATATAATATAATATTTAAACACAAAAATACTATCGTAGATATAAATATTGGTAAATAAAGTATTTATATATTTTATTTATTAAATCCCATTGATAACACATTTTTTTTGCATTATTAGGAAATAAAAAATGAATTAACTTGATCTTAAACAAAAATATTATCTTATTTGCAATATATGAATTACATAAATAGGTAATAAGAAAAATTTCAAGTGAAAAAATTCACAATTGTGTATAAGTATAACCATGTAGGGAGAGATGTTGATTAAATTGTCCATTTAACAACCAAATACATGTATTTCTATGTTAAGTTGTGTCAAAAATCGGTTTTTGTTGCCTTTGATATTTATCTTTCATTAGAAGTTTTAATTTAAGTATTATTTATCCCTCAGCTTAACTTTTAAATTGATTCTTAATGGTTCAATAATTTTATTTTCAAATCGTTTTAAACTAGATCAATCAATTAAAATTGATATGAGAATAACTAACGAGTTATATTTACAGCATCAATTGGGGCAACATTGATTGGAGTTAACACCAAGTTAAAGTTTTTGTATTATTTTATCTGTTGTCTAAAATTTAACTATTTTTTGTAAACCATATTACAATATGCATGCAAAGTTTATTTGTTTAGGTTTTGATGAATGACAATCATCCAAGGTTTTGAGGAATAATTTCGAAAGCAAAGCAACAATGACAAGATAAACGAAGACCAACATCATGAAGACTTCTTAGAGTCTTAGGTTTTAGGTAATAATCTTGTCAAGAACCAAAAGAAATATATCTCTCACACACACAAGAAAATGTTTTTTTTTAAAGAAAACGTTTTATGAAAACTATAGCCGTAAATGTTTTACAATTTGTTTTATAATAAAACAATGATAAGTTTTCATTATCAATGTTTTGAGATTGTTTCCTACATGACAAAAATGTTTTTAAGGTGTTTTAGATACAAAAGAAACGTTGTTGAAAAGTTTCTTTAGTACGCATAGGCGTTGGTTTAAAACTTAGTGCATGTTGTCAATGTTGACCTTTGTGCACTAAACTGATGATAACTTGAGCTACAGAAGTCCAAACGATGCATTTCTTGTTGCGTTGGAAAGCTAACATCCAGAGCTTCAGATTGATATGCATATGTCTATAACGTGAATAGTAAAATACTATTCATAACGGCTAGTGAACAGTAAGTTACTATTCCAACGGCTAGTGAACAGTAAATTACTATTCCAACGGCTAGTGAACAGTAAATTACTATTCATAATGGCTAGTGAACAGTAAATTACTATTCATAACGACTAGTTTCTTGGAATGTCTATAAATACATGTTTTGGAGCTCATTTACAAATACAACATCAATTCTAAGCATTTCTAAGCTTTCATCTTCTTATACTTCAATTTCTATATCTTTTTCAAGTGATTTGTTCACAAATTTGAGAGATATATAAGTTTGGTTCATAGAGCTTTTATTTTGTAACATCACTCTTTCAAGAGAGACACAAAATTCTATTATTACACTTGTAAGATAAGAAATTTGTTTTCTTATCATTTGAGTTGTGAGATTAAACACTAGAGTCGATCAAGATAAACACTCAAAGAAAATTCTTGAAGTTGTGATTACTTCGAGTGGAGTGGTTTATTGTAGCGTCGTGAGGTGTTAGGATCAAACACTCAAGGTTGTAAACGGTTTATCAATCTCCTTGAAGCTTGGTGATAGTGGAACTTCTCAATTGTGAATTGAGAAAGAAGTGGACATAGGCAAGGGTTATGCCGAACCACTATAAATTTGTGTATCGCATCTCTATCCCTTATCTTTTACAATTAAGTTATTTATTTTTACAAGAGTATTTGCAAAGTAAAAGATCCTTGTAAGTACGTAAGAATCACCTTACGCCCTTGGAAACATACTAAGTAAAACACTTGAGTTATTTAAATTCAAAGTTATTTATATTTCCGTTAAAATTTATCATTGTTGTTTAAACACTAAATTCACCCCCCCTCTTGAGTGTTGTGCATATTGACTTACATTTTTATATTATTATTTTTTTGTATTAATTGTTCATGACAAATTGCTATCGAAAAATATTAATTCTGTTAAAATATTATAAACAAATTTAGAATTTGTACTAAACATTTGTAACTAAAATATCATTTTATCATTTGTTATTTATTTACCAAATTAAATTATATGTCTGTTACACATTATGTCATAATTAATAAATAAAAAAATTGTCTTCCATATTTCTTGATTTTTTACTTAAACGTAACAAAAAGTTTATTATTTACCAGTAACTCGTGGGATACGATAATTTTTTTCCTATTATGAATTTTAAATGACTATTTAATAATAATATAGAAAGAGACATTTGATTGTAATAATAATAAAAATATTACTCAATATTTTTTTTATAATTGAAGCCAAAATGATAAGAATTCCAAATGATTTTTACAATCCCAAAATATAATCGTAAAACTTTTTGCATAATCTTTACGCATAGTGTCAAAATCTTTTGAATTCACAACTAGTTACATTTTAGTAGCAACTAAAAAACATCTAGAACACAATAAGAAAACAACAATTTCGCGACAGCTTTTTTTATTGCATAGCAATAGTTTTAACTGTCATTAAGCATTTTCGCGACTGTTATAAAACTGTCGCTATTTTGGGGGTCGCGAAGTGATATAGCGACGGTTTTGACAACTGTTGGAATGAACTGTCGCTAAATTGTTAGGGATAGTTTTGGAAGTATAAAACCGTCACTAAACTGTAACACTTACTATATTTTTTGTTTTGTTTTGCGACGGTTCGATTTGAAACCGTCACTAAGTTACTAATTCCTGTGAAAGTTTTTTTTATAATTAGTGACTATTTGAACTGTCACGAATAGCGATAATTTGTAACAGTCACCAATATTCTGTTTCTTGTAACAGTTTTGTTTTTCTATATTTGGTGACTATTTTAAACAATCAACTATCACTAAGTTACTCATTTCTATGATGGTTTTATCTGTATTCAATGACTGTTTTGGATCATCATTATTTTTCTAAAATCGTATTTTTTTATTTTTGATTTTTATATAAATTATTTTCATTATAAATCATATAATTCCATTGTTACAAAATACTATAATAATATCAAAGATTATATTATTAAAAGTAGAAAAAATAAAAAAAATATTATATTTAAAAATATAACATACATAGAAGGTTTTTCATACCATTATCCTAAGAAATCATAACTAACAACGATTTCAATAATAAAACTCCTTTAAAAACAAATTTGGGTTTATAATATACCCATAATATCATTACAAAAACATTGAAAATAAACTTCATTAAAAAAACATTTTGCCCTTTTTACTTAAAATTCATTAAAACACTTTTAAACCACTTTAAAATTATTTCTTTTCAAACCCAAGCATAAACCAACTTCAAATATATTTATTTAAACATTTCAATTCTGGAATTTTTATAAAACATATTTATTTACCATTTTACACTTTACTTGAAAATAATTTTATTTATACTTTAGTATACTAGTTTTTAAGAAACCGAAACTTAAACATCTCATGTAAAACATATTTTAATTAATCTTTGTCCAAATTTACTTTAAACCCTCGACCATCTCATATTTCCAAAGTTTGATCATCAAAACTTATCATTTCACCATTAGGCCATTTCGGCCATAAGGCATAAAAATGTCATTTTCATACAAATTCAATCAATATTTTCAATCATCAAATATATCAAGCATCATCATATAATATATCTGATGAAACCCGTTTCGACGGTTTATTTTACTGTTTTAATTGATTAATTATCACATCTTCATCGCTTAAACACTAACAAAATAGGTCAAATTGCACTTAGTAGTTCCTTAGGCCTGTAATTGTAATATCTGCTATTTCGGTCAATATTTACTGTGTTTTGAACTGTTTCTCATTCCGCACGATGCCTTGATGTGTGCGCTTAAGTGTTTCAGGATATAACAGGCGGAGTTCGGAGCGGAAGTAGTCGGAGAGAGCGAAAGGAACGAAAAGATCGCGACAAACTTAGGAGGCCATTGCTGGAGCCATGCGTACGCATCATATACGTGGGAGCCTTTCACCATTTCAAGGGAGCCCACTTCCACATTTAGCTTAGATTTTAGGGTTCCATCTTTAGGTTTTATTGTCCATTCACTAGCCAGACTTTTTTATTTTTATTACTTGTTTGTTTATTTTGCTGTTACTCTGTCGAACTTCAATTTCAATCAATTTACTTTACTGTTATTTTGTCCGTTTAATTTCCTGCAAACTGCGATTTTTACATACTATTATGCTGCCAATTTATTTTCCCGATTTTATGATTTCTGCAATTAGTGAGTAGAGTCTTATAGTGTCTCGGCTGTAAGGTGAAATGTGCAAATGACCGGAGCTGCGAGTCCCCATAAAGATCACGCTAGAGGAACTGGTCAATCCCGTAAAGCTATACGCCCTACACCCCTGCTAGCATAGTGGCAGTTCCTTGACCGTACGAGGTTCGCCACGGCAGCATGGCACAAGTGCTTGGGAACCTGATGACAGCAGGTTTGACCCGGTGACAGTGGAGATCCTATAGAGTTTGTCAGCCCTGGGCATAGATCAGAGGCTCCATATTTCGCTTACGCGCAAGAGGTCCTAGTGACAGCAGGATTGTACCGGTGACAGCGGGTTACTCTTGGGAGTCGGGGGCTGAATCACAAAATCCAAGCAACACCTGCTCCAATGTGAGTCAAACCTGGTATTGTGGGTTCGTTGCCACACAGCTAGTTAGTTTCGGATATAGCGGAGGTTCCTCTTAGGGGGTGTCTAATCGATCTGGGACATAGCAGCAATGATAGCGATGCATAGTATTTCAACTCAAGGTCGAGATACCCCTTTTATTATCAGATCATTTACTGCCTTTTAACTGCTTTCAATCTGCAAACTGCTTTCAAACAAACTCAATTGCAACCAACCGCAATCAAAAACAGACTTTCCCCTTTCGCTTCCTGAGCAGAACGGCCCGAGTCCTACTCGGTATTTTGGTTGCACCCTGTAACACCTCTTTTAAAACGTCCCGGCACCGCCTGCGAGGGATAAGGTGCTTTCAGACTACAACAATGAAAGCATCCCCACCCGAGTGGGTGTGTCAATATCACACATGCAACCATATCACATCATTTTCAAGCATCAAACACAACATGCAAGCTTCAAGTTTTAAACTTTACCAAGTCTTTTAGCATGTGAATGTCCATTCTTTAATATAATGACAAACAAGACTCACTAAGGACCCTAACATCCTTACCTCTTGAAGGTCACTTCAAATAGCCAAAAATGAGCAAGAATGCTTCTTGATGCCTCGGTTGACTTAGGGCTTCCTAAGCTTGATTCCTAAACAAATATTATGAGATAAAAGGAAAATGAGTATGGGTTCCTAAGGATCACAAGCAAGATTGGTCTTGCACTTACCTTCTCAAAACAAGAAAATGAAGGTAAGAGTGATGATGATGAACTCGGCCAAGAGAGGAGAAGGAATAAGCTTGGTGTTGATGAAAAATCCTTGAAGAGTGATGACTAGGGTTTCGGCCAAAAGAAAAGAGAGTGTAGGAGCTTAGTGTTGATGATTCTAAGATTATAGTGATGATGAGGAGAGTATGGTGATGATGATGATGTGATTTCGGTGGTGAGGTAGTAGTGTATAGGGTTTGGTGTTCTTGGTGTTCATGTTGTTGTTCTTATTTTTGTTCATGGTGTTCTTGATAAAAAGTGGTGTTTAATCTAGGTAAGTAAGAGAGAAAAGGTGTTTTTGGTGTTAATGAGGGTTAAAAATCTGAAATTATATGAAGGTAAAGAGAGAGAGTGTTCGAATATGGAAGAGAGAGGTTAGAGGGTTAGCACGGACTTGGGAGAAGTTGGCGGCAAAGAGGGAGATAGCCCCGCCAAGCGCGGAGATTTTCGGGTGGGTGGCATGGCGAGCTTCCCCTTCCCTTTTGCAACAAGTGATTTCCTCTTGCTGTCCATCCTAAAAAAAAAAAGAAAAGAATAAATGTTCAAGCATGGTTTGAGAAGGAATAGCCAGCATGCTTTATAAAAGAGGGAAGTAATAGTTGGTAAGGATAAATGATGGTTCCAAATTAGATCTTGATCCCAAAATGGTAGGAAAAGATTGCCTTAAAGCCATTTAATCATTTGGAGAAAGATTGGGTCAAAATTTAATTGGAAACTTCTTTGAATAATTTCATCAAACACTTGGTGTGCCTATTTTTAGAAACAAAGTTTTAAAGAGATTCCCAAGTGTTTAATGCCCAAACCAACCATTTTATCACTTAACAACTCTAATTTAATCACGGCATCAATGAATCTCAAGAAATGTGGTTATCTAAGCCTAATTATCTAACCATTCTAGAAAATCCTAAGTATATACACTAAACTAACAAAGCATGTAAATTGATGAAGTAGGGAGGGAGAGAAAAACCTACTTGGCAATGCGAAGTAAGTGAGTTTCACACACAAAATCAATGGAGGAGTGGTGGTGTGTGAGTATGAGAGTTTTGAAGTTGAGAGAATTTGAGAAGAAGAGAGAAAAAGAGGTGAGAATGAGTGAAAAATAGACGGAGTTCGGATTTTTAACCCATGACGCTGTTGCGCGAGGTCCTTTTGGGGGCCCAAAATGTGCACAAGTAGGCTCACGCGGGCATGCCATCAGAGGGGCGGGGACGCGCGACCCTTCCAGTAGTCGTCCCGAGAGCACCAAGTTCTTGGGTGCGGACGCACCAAGGCCATCGCGCGGGCGCGCGGGCTATGCGGGCGCGCCAAGAGGAGGACGTGGACGCGCCATACACTTTTGGTAGCTTCGGCCGAGAGTGACCAAGCTTACCACGTGGACGCACCATGGCCATCGCGCGGGCACGCGGGCCATGTGGGCGCGTCATTGAGGTGGCGCGGGCGCGCGATAGCTCCAGGGATCAAAAAAATTGGCATTTTCAGATCGTGCAGCCGCGCCACCAGCAGGGTGCGGCCGCACTAATGCCCTGTTTTTTTCATCTTTTCTTCGTTTTTCTCTGTTTTCTTTTTTTTGGTGGGTGATAGCTTTGTACAAACACAACCAATGATGTGCTCACCCTTTTAAAACACATCTTCCATCAAACAAAAATCAATCTAACTACCAAATGCATATATTCACAAGTATTCACATAAGATTTATCAAGAGATAAGTTGGAAGAATTATACCATGGTGGGGTGTCTCCCACTTAGCACTTTTGTTTATTGTCCTTCAAGTTGGACATTGTTGCTTGGAAGGGTTGTTACTTCCACTTGGATTGGTCCTTCACCAAGTGGAAGGTCATGGCATTATTGTGGTGGAGAACCTTCTTGAAAGCATAGAGCTTCCCGATTAAGTCTTCCACACTTTTGCAATCAAGTTCAACCTTCCTATTATCTTTCTCTTCTTCCTTTTCCTTTGAGATTTTTCCTCCTTGATTCCAAATTTTTGCCTTCTTTTTCATAGGGTCCTTCTTTTTCTCTTTCATGTGAGGGGGAGAATGCCTCAACCCTTTGTCTTTCTTGAGTCTTTCTTTGGTTTCTTCACTCTTCTTTCCTTCAACCTTGTCTTCCTTACTGAGTTGCACTTGATGGGCGAACTTCTTGTTTAGAGCGGATGGTCTCTTTGGATGGTAAACTTCCTCTACATTTCCGACCTTAAAGGAGAATGTGTTTGTGATGTAATCGAGCTTGAATCCAGTAGTTTGGAGAGTTGGTCTGCCCAAGAGAACTTGGGGTGTGCCGCCTTTACTGTGCCTAGTAGCTCGGATGACATGAAAGTCAGCAGGCACTGTCAAGCTTCCAATTGTCACAAGAACATCCTCTGCAATTCCCGCAATTGAAACGATCCCCATGTAAGCAGTGGTGAATGTATCCTTTGTCGACTTCAATGGTCCAAGATCCAACAAGCAATAGAGTTCATAAGGCATCACACTTGCACAAGCTCCCGGGTCACATAGACAATCAGGAACGTTGATTCCCCGCACCTCACATGTCACCAAGCAAAGTCCGGGTTCTTCGCATTTAACCGGAAGAATGGGATTGTGCACTTTTTCTCCTTCAAATATGGTGGCCAAGCAAAGCTTCCCATATCATTCAGCAATCTTTTCCTCCTCCAAAGGAGTCTCCTTCATTTGTTCTTTTTCAACCGTTTCCTTCATCACATCGTCTTTTTCAACCTCTACTTCCACTTCACTCTCTTCCTCAACCTCGGAGTCTTCATCTTCCTCATCTTGCAAGTCTTCTTTACTTTCCTCATCCGATTCATCCCACTAATCCTCATCATCGGGATCCACCATGTCATTTACCTTTGCAAGTAGTTCCATCAACCACTCGGTTCTTTCTCTTCTCTTTTCTCTTTCCTCATCCTCCTTTTCAACCACATTGAGTCCTCCCTTAGGATTAGGGAGAGGTTGAGAAGGAAGAGGACTTGGGTTAGGTGGTGGTGGTGGAGTTGAAATACTTGGAAGCACTTGACTTGCAACTTTGGTCATTAAATCGGTGAGGTGAGTGATACGCTTCGATCTCGGCAAGTGCACCGAATCGTACAAGTAATACCACGGTGAAGTGGGTATCGTTCCCACGAGGAATAAAGGACTAAACAATACTATCTCTAAATTACTCTAATCAGATCAAGAATAAAACTTTGTGAGAATGGTGATGAAGAACTCGAATTAATGAGTAAAGAGTGCAGAGAATTACTTGTGATTAAATTAATGGAATGAGATGTTAAGAGCTTTGGAGATGTTTTTCCCTTGAGGGCCAATGCATACATT
>JASCZI010212075.1:0-12632 GCA_036250425.1 Stylosanthes scabra
TATATATATATATATATATATATATATATATATATATATATATATATATATATATATATATGTTGATTTATTCGAAATTAATTTTTGTAAAATTAAATTAAAAAAATAATGAAAAAATTCAAAAGTTGCCTAAGGCTTTAATAGCAGGTAAGCATTTTTCCGATAACGCGCCAGAACGGAGGGGGTTGTGTAGACGTGGCAGTTCCTCATAGACAAACCTTAACCACGTGTGTTACACTATATGCCCGTGTGCCTACTTGACTACTTCAATTTTGATTTCGTTAGTGTACAAACTAAACTAGAAAGTAGAAAGAAACACTTCAATTTTGATTTTTCCCCCCTTTTTTTTTTAAGGTAACACCTACATCATCAATTCAACTTTGATTTCATTTGGTTTCCAAAATTTAACTTTTCTAAGTTATTGATTTGATTTGGTTTCCAAATTTTCATTTTGGTAAGTTTTTTTTTTTTAATGAGATGTAGGTCTATCCATTTTTTTTAATAAAGATTTTCAATGGTAACTTCTTTCCAATATACTTTTAAAAAAATTATTCCTTTCCCTTTAATTTTACAAGTATTTTCCTTTTTTTAATATCGACTTGATTGATATGCATTTATTGAATTTAATTTTGTTGGATTCGGAATACAAAAAATTATACAAACTAAATTATTCATAATTTATTTATGGGAAAGTATAGGTAACCAATAATTTTTAAACCAATAAATCAGCTAATAAAAAACAGAACATTCATAACCACTAATTATAGAATGTCCACAATGAAAATCATAGAACATCCAAAACCTAAAGCAATTATAGCCAGCTTTAGAAACAGAATATCCGAAACCTAGATACAGAACATCCAAAACTTAAATAAATAAAACATCTAATTTAAGTTATTGGCTGATGTTGCCTGAATTTTTATTGATTACTTAGCATTGTTATTTATTTATTAACTGTGTATAATATTATAAATATGAGATTAATCAATATATAAATATCGTATATCTAAATTAACAAGTTTTAAACTCAAATTTTATAAAGTCCCCCCAAAGAAACTCAAATTTTATAAGAAACTAAAAAAAAACTCAAATTTTAGAAATAACAATATCTTTTTGAGAAAGGCATCTTAAAACAAAAATTTATACACTTAATTTCTCCCAAATCACCATCATGTATACTAGAATATGTAATCAATCACTAAAGTAGAAAAAGTTACGACCAATAAAAAGCCAATACATAGTTATGAATAATAAGTTATATAAATTTTGAATGACAACTTAATTTTGTATATATTACCTAATAATTCATATAAATTTGAATGATAATTTAATTATTAGTTCTCTAATGATTTTTTAACATTGATTCCCTAGCACTATTTCTAAAATTATTCTAAAAAATTTAGATGTAAAAAAAAATACCGCTGCATTATACAAAATTAAAAAAAACATAAAGTATATATTACATGTTGAAATATAAAATATATTTATACAAATATATTAACTATTTTTTTTGTACACATTATTTTTATCATTTTTACGTGACAAACAAATTTTGTATTGGACAAACAGATTATACATTTGATCTCATTTATTGAATATGCAAAAATGACTTAAAGAAAAAATACGATCTTCAAAGGGTCATTTTTTTTCGTTTTAGAAAAATAGCCATTTATTTGGGGAAAAACAAAAAGGAAGGGGGTGGGCGTGGTTTAATTAATGATACAATTTGGAAAGGCAAAGAAAAATAACGCTGTTATACAATATCATATACAAGTGAATTATCATATAAAATGCTTGAAATATGTTAATTAAGAATGTACTCTTGCGATATTATATACTGTTTCAAACTTTCACCCAAAATAGCAGAGTTTCATAAAGTAATGACATTCGAAACTCATGCAAACCGAAGATGAGAACATTCTCAGACAGAAATTTAGTCCTTGCAAGTAACAACTAATCACATAAAAAAAAATCAGAGGTTTTACAAAATCTACATGCCAAGTAAAATGGACGTTCATCGGATGACATGATATAAATCCCCACATGAAAGGATATACGATTCAAAGCAATTGGAATCCTTACACAAAAAAACCCAACACAAGCTCTTCATAGTAGTCGATACATAAAAATGCCCTTCTACAGCTAAGCTTAATGGCGATGCCTACCTCGGTCCCGGTCTCGATCACGATCACGGCCATAATCTCTATCTCGATCATCATAATCCCAGTCACGATCTCTTCCCCTATCCCTCTCTCTGTTCCGGCTGCTTGGCCTCTCTTTTTCATTTCGCTCCCTGTTCCTACCATCCCCATCATTACGATCTCTTACTCTGTCTCTACTTCTTTCTCTGGAATCCCTGTCAATCCCTGCCATTGGTATTTACATAATCACTTGGTTAATGCAGGCCCAACCAATTCATAACTTCATTCAAACTCGTGAATGATCACCAGTCAGTGTGTCATAATAACTTAGCTCTCTTTTGATGAATTAGGTTATTATAACTTGAAACTAAGCACCTAAATATCCTTAGGGTGTGTTTGGGAGAGAGACTAAGACTGGGAGACTAAGACTGGGGACTAAGACTGAGAGACTGAGACTGAAATAGGTTTGTGTATTATGTTTGGTTTAAAATTAATTAGATATAGAGACTGGGAAATAGAGATTAAACTAAGTTGATTGAGCAGAAATAAAGGTTAGTATTGGAAATTATAATGTTGATTGATGGTATTTAAGTAAAAAAATATTATTAAAGTTTCAGTCCCAGTCCCAGTTCCTCCCAATTTGGAGGTACTGAAAATACTGGAATTCTAGAGACTAAGACTGAAATTTTAGTTCCAGTCTCTGTCCAACAAACACAATACTGAGTCTCAGTCTCCCAGTCTCAGTCCCAGTACTCAAAACTAAACGCACCCTAAAAAACTTAACAATGATAGACAAGTCAACAAGGCAATCCTCTGTAATTCTTTGCCATATGCTCCAAAACTAACCACAACAACATCAACAACAAATCATTATCCCACTCGATGGGGTCGACTACAGAGATCAAAGGACGCTATTGAGCCCTAACAACTACTTTTTATTTAGTTTTACAGGAATTTGGAAGTAGCGTCCAACAGTCAACTGGTACATGTACAGCGAGACTACCAACAACCACTTTAAACTTAGTCCTATGCAGGGTTTGATAGTAAAATCAGACAAACTGACAAACACCAGTTGACATAAAGCCTGAGAAACAAGAGTGCTAGGAAGGGAAATTAAAGCGAAATAATGACAAAATAAAAGAGATATGTGATCATGAATGTATATAAATACCTAGGTCCTCAACCTCCCACCCAGCACGCCCCGAACCAGGAAGCACTCGTGCAGCTTCAGCCTGCTGTGTTTTAGCGCGGAATTTCTTCTTAAGATTTCCAAATTCATCGTACAACTCCCCATCATCCTGTCATTAGAAAAGCAAGATTATAAAACCAGAGTAACATCCATAACTTGTATGGATCTAACTTTCAATCAATCTTACTTCAGCCTCCCGCCTACGACGTCTAGTTTCCTCAATTTCTTCTTCATCCAGCTCTTTGTAACCTCCGCCTCGCCCTCCTCTGTTAGGTTAGAGAAAACAATACAAAGTTAGTATAGTCATTTGGATAGTTTCGTAATAAATGAAGTGAAACGAGATGAACAGTAAGGTGGACATTTAATGAAATTATGTAAATGAAAAATGAAGGGAACAAGCGTGACATGGGAAATTTGATATTTTCAAATTTAGGATCAAAATAAATGGGACTAACGAAAAACCTGAATTCAAAGAACTGAAACTTTTGTTTTCTTATAAATTTTCAGTTCAAACTAATCACACAGTCTTATCTCTCCTGTGGCCAGAGAAAGAATTTGAATATGATACAATACCTTACACCACCCTCATTATGGCCAGGCTTATTTGTATTGCAAATATTGCATTTAGTCCGCTTTGCCCAATTGATGTTACCACACCTAAAGGAAAAAGAGGAAAAGAAACAGAAATCATTACACTGAATTAACATTTGAAAAAAGAACTACACTGACAACATGTTTGTGTCCAAGTTTGAGTGTTAAGCATAACTACCACAGGCCATGGGCAAAACTAACAAAATACATGTGAACAAATAAACTTTGTGAATAATAAAGACAAACAGGTGTGATAAAAAAACACCACAAATCATAGCCAACTTCATAGCCTCCCAAGTGCCAATGCCACCTATATTGTAACAACTGGAATGAATATGCAGTGAAAATGCAAAATCAACTGCCCCATAAGGACAGATGACAATGAGAAAATATAGGCTAAGTAGCTAGGGCCACATAACTATCAACAACAAAGGATATCACATGAATCAAAGGAATAATTTCTTAGCTTACTGGTACTTTTTCAAATAACCAGGCAAATTTTAGTGTATCATCCTGTTTCCAGTAGCTGAACACGATGTTGTGACAGAACCAACCTACCTCTATTGAATTTGGAAAGGCAACCAGAATAGCAAGGGCTATGTGATGGGATGCTAGACTGAAGATTGATATTTAAGACGAAATGCACAGCAATCTGGATCCTATACATAAGGGGCATCTGCACTTCCTCATTAATTAAAATTGGCAAATATCATGAAGCTAAACTTATGAAGTGCAAAAGAAGTTACAATGATCAGGACCAATTAGGGGAAGCAGTACATTTTGCTTCAGCTATCTTTATGCACATATACAGGTTGTGCATCATACTTTTGAGCATATATCCCACAATCATGTACCAATCTACCCTGTTTAAACAATTTGCTTACACTTCTTCCTAACCATTATAAGAAAAGCATGTAATCAAACTGATGAAGGTATGTAGCTAAGCAAGTAAGCAGCGCCTTTTGTACTTGACGAAATTCTACAAACTATTATTCCTTATGAAAATTGAATTTAAAAGACAAAATTCTGGATGAAAACTGTTTATACAAGCATTAGACAAAAAATAAGAAAGAATGTGAGAGTAATGTGTTTGAATCATACATTGGGCATGGCCAATCATTGGGCCCAAAGAGTCCCCCAGTAACTGGACGGCCCACACCCCCTGACTCTTGAGCTTGACCAGCACGTCCCTTGCCACGGCCACCACCGCCGGCAACCCCAGCAGCACCAACTGGACGGGCACTTCCACAGCGATTGCAAGCACCACGAAAAGCAAAATTCACATTGGAGCAACTGCTAGTAGAAGAAAAAATTGTTATCCTCTCCACACTCAATTGTCTAAGAAAAAACCGAAAAAACAGAATGTAAAAGAGCAAGAAAGAGCTGCTCACCAATCTCGTATATCACAGACCTGGTATTCGGACACAACCAATCGCCCTCTTGTTGCCAAGCCTTGCCTGAAGAATCAATTTGACCTCTACCTCTTCCATTACCCCCATTAACATCTTTAGTAGTTTCCTCTAGCCCACCAACATTACCAGCAACAGCCGGTTCCGCCACTGAATTATAGGTTTGCTCGTCCTTGTTTTTTGACTCAGCTATAAAAACCCCAATCATATTACCATGAAAATCCTTGTTGTTAAACCATTCAACAGCAGCTGCAGCAGCATGTGGATCTTCATATGTTACAGTGGCATCTCCCTTTGGTTCATTAGTCTCTTTGTCCCGATATAACCATATTTTAGGTCTTCCAGTCCGTTTATCTTTCTGCACAACATCGAATGTAATAGGACCGATAGTTCAGAAAGAGAATATGGTGCAGAGAACATAGAGGGGGCAGAAATGCAAGAAAAAACAATCAAACCATTCATAAAAAACTCAAAATTATTGTTCTCTTCAGTCTTCATTCATATTCATATTCATATATATATAAACCCCAAATAAAACCTTGCTTTGCATAGATTAAAAAATAACAACATTTTCGTTAAAGTAATCACAACTTACATACAAATACATTAACAATGTAACATCAATATTTTTGTATTAACAAAAGAAAAGACAAATTTCTGGGCTTTTTTATTTCCCCTTCAAAATAATAATATTAATAATGAAATTGAGAAAAAAGGATAGCATGGATTTTGAAGTATAGGTGCATCCAATCCATATTCCATACCTTGATTAAACCAATGGTGCCAAAATACTCAGCCAACATTGTTTCGTCAGTGCCATAAGGCAAGTTGCACACATACACAGACCCATTCGAAGGAGGAACTTTCCCTTGATGGCTTGCCATTAGGGTTTCAATTTCATGAAACAGAACCAAGAATGAACCACGACAGAGCCCTAACAAAACCACACACACACGCACGCAAATTAATTAATTAATTGAATAAATCTTCAAATAGCACTAAAGAAGCTTCATCAGTTGATAATCGCAGTGTGCACAAGTCTAAAGTATCGCAATTTTGAGTTCATCAATTTTGAAAACGACGACTGAAGCTGGCGTTTCGGCCTCAATAAAACGAAATTAATGCGGAGTAAGATTTGAGAAAAGGGGAAATGGAAATTGAGGAGTTACGCGGAATTGGATGAACGAATTGATTGAAGCAGAAGGCAATAGATCTGTGAGTTTGAGATGTGAGGGTTGCGTTCTTCTTCTTCTGCTTCTCTTGTTGCAGCCACACTACTGCCTTCGCTGTTTCCCCCTCCTCCGCCTCAAATGCTAATCCTTTCTCTTTTTTATTTTTTCTTTCTTTCTTTCTTTTTTTTTTTTTTTTTGTTAAGTAGTAACAAGACAAACCCCCAACAATAGTTACACTTTAATTATCGGTTACATTGTTTTGTTAATTTTTTTCATTTCTCTGAATTTGCTAGAAAAAGTCTTTCGAGTGAATGGAGATGAGTTACTAACAATAACTTATATATTTTGTAAGTGGTTTTTATATCATAATTGATTGATAATATTTTTTAATTTTGAATAATAATTTTTTTTAATTTTATATAATAATTTAATTATTAATTTCTAAAAAATTTCTTAATATTAATTTTGTATCATTGTGAAATATGTTATTACAGTATTATAATTTAAAAGATTTCAATTCAATGTCTACAAATCTACAATAGTTTTAAGAGAAGTTTTCTCTGAAAAAAAAATTTAATTTAATGTAACCAACAAATATAATTACCAATATATTTATATATCGTAACTTTAAAAATATAGATATAAAAATATGTATAACATGAGTACAATATTTTAAAATTATATGTGCAAAATATAATAAATAAGTATATATGCAAAAGATGATAAATAAATATGTAAATTATATAATTGAAAAATGATTTGAAGGCCTAAATGATAAATTTAATTATAAGTCTAATTTTTACATAAAAAAGTTTTACACTTTTTGTACTTTTAATATTTTTAAAAAATGACATTTATAGTTGAATTCTTTACCTTTTTAAGTATTAAACATATGATTAGATTTATGAGTTACGTCTCTCTATCACAACTCTATATAATTTTATAGGTGTAAAATATTTGCTGATTACATGCTAGCTGAAAATGATAAATTCTAATGGCCATATTGCGTGCCTCAAGAAAATTATAGAAAACCAATATTTTTCTAACCAATAAATCAACTAATAAAACATCCAAAATGTTAAAAACAAAACGTCATATACCACACAATTATGAACTTCTAAAAATCAAATATACATATAACTCCATAAATATCATTTTAGACACAGAACATCTGAAACCTCAAGAAATAAAATATCTAATTTAAGTTGTTGGCTAAATTTTTATTAATTATCTAATACTAGGATGAGTAATATAACAAAAAGTTTTTCGGTTATTTACATCATCAATGATTAATGAACAAGCATGGCTACATAATCAGTAGAGTATTAATCAATAATTAGACAATGAAAATACGAGAAAGATTGGTCATTCGTGAAAACAAATCTAATCATCTAAAATTTGGAAAAAAAATCAAGTATCCAAAATTGTGATAATTGTTAATCAAAGGTGATAATTGTAATTGCGTGCTTTTACGAATGAGTTTGTTGTGTGCTATGTAGTCGGCTCGTCACATTAGGAGCATTAGGCGGCAACAAAATAAGGCATTACACAATTGTGTTATCCCATATTTGCGAGCACCATTGGTTCAAGATGGATGAACCCCTAGTTAATGCCTTTCTTGAACGGTGACGTCTACGACACATACATTTTACATTCCATTTGGAGAGTGTATAGTGACACTTCAGGACGTTGAGTATAAGTTTGAGCTTATTGTTGATGGTGACATTGTTATCGGTTGCTTGAAACTGGAATGTAGTGCAACAGGCCAAATTACTTGGGTTATTTTAGTCTTAGATCTTCTGGAGATTCCTATAACTGAGGCCGCATGATTTTGATGAGTCACATTTTAGAGACCGAATACAGACTTTTTGTCTTTGCCTTCAACACACGATGTCTCATGAATTCCTTCGACCTCTAACATATGAAACCCTACAATTGGTTAATGAATGATGGTGTTTATTGACATAGGCAACTAATCAAACGTGCGATTATCTCTTAAATCTCACTCAACGTAATTCTCACAATTCAAGTCAACTTCGAAAGAGGGCAATGCCTCCAAAGTTGGTATTGGTGGTGCAACTTTAGCAGAATAGATGTTGTAGAGCTAGCAAGAACATCTTTCAACTTCGCATATAACTCAGTGCTCTAATCTCCGAATACGTACTACGATATTGGAATAACATTAGGGTTGTTAAATGAGCGGGTCTGGACCATTTAGTCTTGATTTGTTTAACCCGCGGGATAAATGGACTAGCCCATTTAAGACCGATTTTATACGGGCTAAAAATTTTTAGTCTAACTCATTTATAGCCAGTTCGGCGGGTAAACGGACTTGTTCGTTAATTAATTAATTAATTTTTTTTAAAAAAAATAAGTTTAACTAAAAAAATTACTTTTGACAAAAAAACTTTTTTTTAGCCAAAAATATCTTAAAAAAAATAATTTTTTTTTTAGGAATCGAATTTTCGGATTGAATAAAAGAAAATATAAAAAAAATGCTATTTTTTAAAAAATTAAATAAAAGGCCAATCCATTTAATCCACGAACTAATCCAATTAATTAGAGTTTTTATCATATTAAACGGGCTCACCCCATTTAAACAGAATTTTAAATTGTCCGAACTTAAAGATAAAATTCTATCCAATAAATAAATTGATCGACTGATTTAATCAATTTTAACGGCTCTATGTGACTTCCAAATCAACATTTCTTTCATTCACCAAAAAGATCAGCATCTCTTTTGGTGATAAATGAATCGCATTTCATGTGCTCAGGTACAACTACAATAGAAATTTTGTAGAATAGCTTATCGATGCGTTTTTATCCAATTATTTCAAATTTCTACAAAATACTATTCTGTAACTCAGCATATGTGGTAGACCAACGCACAAAAACATGAACTGGTTATTTGTTGCTGATTCTGATTCCCTCTCTACTATTCTTCTTTATGAACAAGACAACTAAAATCACCACCCAGGCACTGAAACCTTGATAACACCCTCTCCGCTTTCACAAACATCACAAATGTACAACCCCTATTTATACTTGGTCATGGAACATGAAATGGTTGCTTCCCTTTAACGGTTTACTGTAAAACTTAATTAAACAGAAGGAAAAATATAACCATCTCAATTTTTGAAAAGTAATATTAAAGTGTTTTGTTTATATACGTAAATTGCCCAAATGGTTATGGACGATTATAATGGAAGTTCCAATATATCATATATATCTCTTTCAAAATAATAGCTTTCATTGTACTTAATTTATTATGACATAATAATAATAATTTTATATGAACAAATGATTTTGGTCAATCAAGTGTAACTAAGTAATTTATTTAAAATAGAATTTTATTTAGATGTATTTTTTTATGCTATTTGGCACCGAAATAATATTCTATTTAGCATAGAAATAAATCACTTAATTATACTTAATTGGTAAAAACCACTTATTTAAATAGCATTATCCTCGACATAATTAGACTAGATTATTAAATTATAACATGCTATAATTATTTTGCATATATCTAAGTAAACTTGACATGAATCATATGTCATCAGATCAAGACTAATGTATATTTTCAAACTCATATACTAATCATGCTATATAACTAATAAATTAGTGATCAATAATAATCAACAAAAATTTTAAAAAAAGAAAAATTATGTAAAAGATGGAAGGAAAGAAAAGCCATTCTTAAGAAAATGAGAAAAAATTATGTAAAACTTTTTTCCCTAAGTTTTTAAAGAGATATATTTGCAGATCACATAACATTAAACCAATTATAAAAGTAATTTATTAAGAACCAAATTATCATATTTTTAAGTTATAACCATAATTTCGAACATAAGAACAAACATTCGCTCCATTAAAATCCGAGAAGAATTTATTATTAGTTTTTCTAAAAAAAAAAAAGAAGTGCGTTGAACATGAACAAAAGTGTTCCCTTGCTTGTGCATAGCGCGTAAAGTTCATGATGATGCTTTCTCAAGGGAAAAAAGAAATTAATAATTAATAATATAATAAT
Organism: Stylosanthes scabra; assembly: GCA_036250425.1. Lineage (NCBI taxonomy): Eukaryota > Viridiplantae > Streptophyta > Magnoliopsida > Fabales > Fabaceae > Stylosanthes > Stylosanthes scabra. Next base: position 10,530 of record JASCZI010212075.1, read on the forward strand.
TATAGGTTAACAAGTGATTTTGGCCAACCAAGTCATTTATTTATATGCTAAATAGAAAACTATTTCGATACTAAATAGAACTTTATTTATGTGCAATTTTTTATACTATTTAATACCAAAATAATATTCTATTTAGTATTGAAATGTTGAACTTGATTAGTCAAAACCACTTGTTTAAATAGCTAATAATAATAATAATAATAATAATAATAATAATAATAAAGTTATAGTCCTTCAAGTTAGCTCTAGCTTGGTCCTTGGTGCATAGTCACTGACACAGGCTCTCACTGAATACTGAGTAGTCAGCACATGATGATGGATCACCGTTCACATTTCACGATCCATCGCAAAACCACTACGACACTAGTGCCACTATCAAACTGAGAGTGAAACTGCGACGACACAACAAAATCCTAAAACGACGACGTTTACAAAAACCAAACCCTAATTCTCAATTTCCCCGGTTTCAGAATGATTCATGGTGGTGATCATGCCACAACAGCAGCAGAACCCCTCTGCACTGGTTCCACCGCCGCCACAACACATCAACAACGTTCACTCCTCAGCTTCCTCTGCCTCCGCCGCCTCTACAGCCGTCACCTCCCTTAGGTCACCTTCCTCCTCCGCCACCGCCGTTGGACACTCCCAGCTATCTTCACCTTCCTCTCTTGCTCCTGTTCCCATTCAGCAGCGCCAACCCTTGCTCTCCTCAGTGCCTCTGCCACCTGATCATGCTGTCGGAGCCACGGTGGTTCCTATCGCCGCAGCTCTGCCGTCCGGTGCTGGTGATCCCCCGGTGGTTTCAGTGACGTCTCCATTGGCGAGAGTCCGGCTATCGGACATTGCGCCCTATGACGGGGCACCGGCGGGGACCTATGTTAGGGCTGTGGAAGCTTTGTCTGGGTCGCTGATGAGGCACAATGCGGTGTTGATCGAGTTGGGGAGCGAGGATTCGGCCCTGATGCGGTGCGGGTTGGAAGGTTCGAGGCTGTTCTTCAGGAGCAGGGCTCAATTGGGTGTTGGGAAGGGAAGCCGTGGGGTTTACATGTACAGGGCAGGAAGGTATAAACTAAATACAGTGATGATGATTCTCTTGTTATATTGTTACTGTTTTTAGCTTATTTGTATGATAATTATTTATTTGATATGTAGTTGTGTTTGCCTTGGCCTAATGCTACTGTTATTTATAGAGAAGTGAAAACCAGTAGGATATATTTGCATCATGAAATTTCCCATGAACTGTCATTTAATGGTGACTTGTAGGCTCTAGCACACAACAAGCGAAATTCTTAATTTAAGAGCAAGAAACCCGGTTTGATTTACTGCCTATGTGTTTAAACTACCACCAGCATGCTGATTTCTTGAGCTAAACAAAGCAAGGGAACTTTCTTGCTGTTGCTCTTGTTCTCGGGTTATGTAGGAATTTATCCGCCCACAAATAGTTAAGGGAAATTGTGGTTGTTCAATTGTTCATTTGTTAAAGTTTGTAAAAAAAACTTTGAACACATTAGCCGTTGCTCCTATTTATTTATTTTTATACACAGTGTCGCTCTTGTTTATTTATTATATAGTTCATGGGTGATTTGGATCAGGGCTTTTCGAGGATTGGGATTCATCTCCACCTTGTATCTATTTATTTATTTTTATACACAGTGTCGCTCTTGTTTATTTATTATATAGTTCACGGGTGATTTGTATCAGGGCTTTCGAGGATTGGGATTCATCTCCACCTTGTATGGCTGATATTTTTAGGTGCATGGGAAAGGCGTCTCGTTCTGCTCTGTGTGCCATTGCCAGGCATCTGCGCCTCCGAAGCGAGTAAGGATGGTTATAAAGGACCTTTCCTTCTTAGATTTTAGTTTACTTGCTTCATATGTATATTCCTGGATCCTTTTTCTTTTTTTTGGGTTTTCCCCCATCTTTTGGGTATGTTAACAAAACAGTGTCACTTTGTGCAGTGTTTTTAACCATTTGCTTGATGATGCTCCCTTGCCTGTTAATGAGGTGTCTTCATCAGTTCTTGTTGCTACTCACTCGCATTCTTCTTTGCAAAATGGAAAAGGGGCTATTGGAGGTGGCAAGCCTACCGCCAATGGAGAAGTG
>JASCZI010212076.1:1911-15652 GCA_036250425.1 Stylosanthes scabra
AATGAGAAACTTGATTATCCATGATGCTATTAACCAGAACCACCGAACACAGTCATCACACACACACAACTTTTCCATTTCAAGTATTTCTGCAATTCTGTCCATTCTATGATTCTCTTTCTCTCGGGGTGTTGCTTTTGTATAAATTCTAAACAAGAAATTTCAATAGACAAGTTTGGAACTTGTAGAGCATTTTAAGCTTGTCTACAGGGATGAGTGAAAATCAGCTTCAACACATATCTCTGTTCTTTTGTTCTTCTCTGGCACAGATGCATCAAAATTGTCCAGAACTTGATGAACTACTACTGCAAGCTGTCCATATGAGAGGAGAGCTTGTAGGTCAGCTCCACTGAATATCTCAGTCATTTCAACCACTATGGCCAAATATATTTGGTAACTGCATCAATAAATACATTATTCACACGGTTGAAAAATGGTATTCCTTGTATTTTACTTTGCACGTGAATTTGGCGATAAAAAAAATCAATTCAAAAAGACTAATCTACAACAGCACACCACACACACACAAACCATAAAATCAAGAACAATCAGTCACAAATCAAGCCAAAAGCATATAACCAAACCAAACCAATAGATTTACATAAGCAAAGAAGATCACTATAAACTGTTCACCCTTCCATCATTTTCTTCTGATGAACCAATAATTTAAGCAAACACAAATCAATCAGAATCCATTATCACACAGTACACATTATAATCAAAAGCAACTCATCTACAACAGATTCCTTTCCCTTTTATTGTTTTTTCCTTTTTTTTTTTTTAGAAAACGAAAACATTATCATATTGTGATAAGAAATTGTGAGAAAGGCAAACTCAAGCACCAGGTATTTCATCAATTTTTCAACTCTCTTGTTCCTTGAAAACCCTACAAAAGAAACCGCAATAACCATTAATCAACAAACAAACAAAAAGAACATATGAAAGCAACACTAATAGCAGCAACAAAGTAGATAAAATAAAACTGTGCAGCTATATCAATTGATGCTGCTGCAGCTTCAGCTGCTCCTCCACTGCGTATGAACATGGCCCTACTGCCTTTCCTCTTCTCCTCCACCTCAAGCTTCATGGGGGAGGAAATGCCGAGAAATACATCTATAGATTAGATTTTATATTATTGACATCAAATCAAAATTAAACTAAGCTTTGGATTGATTTTAATGACTCCTTTGTTTCAAACAAAAATAACATACACACAAACCATGTCAGAGGAGACACAACAAAAGCAACGGTTCCTTTGGACCGCCGCCGAAACAAAATGCATTCACCTTCTCCAACGGAACACTACCACCTCCTCCACACTCCTCCAAATCCACGCTTTCATTCTCCGACATTCCCTCCACCACAACCTCAACCTCCTTGCCAAGTTCATCACCACCTGCTCCTCCCTCGCCGCCGCCACCGCTTCCCTTTCCCGCCGCCACGCCATAGTCCGCCTCGCTCGCCGTTTCTTCGATCACACACCCCACAACCGCGACGAGTTCCTGTTCAACACAATGATCAGTACCCACTTTGCAATTCGCCAGCTTGTTGAGCCTTTCACTCTCTATAGGGACTTTGCTAGAACCAGAGGTTTTGGTTTGGAACCCGGTGGATATACCTTCACCGCAATGGTGAAGGGTTGCACCGCATGTTCGGCGAAGAAGGAGGGGGTACAGATTCATGGGGTTGTTGTGAAGAATGGGTTTTTCTTGGACTTGTATGTGGCTACTGCGTTAGTTGATATGTATGTGAAATTCGGGGTTTTGGGAAGTGCTAGGAAGGTGTTTGATGAAATGCCTGAGAGGAGTGTCGTTTCGTGGACTGCAGTTATTGCTGGATATGTGAGGTGTGGGGATATGAGTGAGGCTAGGAAGCTTTTTGATCAGATGCCCGAGAAAGATTCTGCAGCTGTTAATGTGATGATCGATGGGTATGTGAAGTTGGGGTGTATGGATTTGGCTAAGGGTTTGTTTGAAAAGATGGGTGATAAGAATGTGATTTCTTGGACTAGTATGATTTCTGGGTATTGCCATAATGGTGATGTTGAGTCAGCTAGATTGATGTTTGATCTCATGCCGGATAAGAATTTGTTCACTTGGAATGCGATGATTGGGGGGTATTGCTGGAACAAGCAGCCCCATGAGGCGTTGAGGTTGTTTTGTGAGATGCAGTCGAGTGCAGCCGTGGAACCGAATGAAGTGACACTGGTAAGCATTCTTCCTGCTATTGCTGATTTGGGTGCTTTGGATTTGGGTGGCTGGGTTCATAGGTTTGCCCAAAGGAGGAATCTTGATAGATATGCCAATGTCCGCACTGCCCTGATCGATATGTATGCAAAATGTGGTGAGATCACAAAGGCGAAATTGCTTTTCATGGAGATGCCTGAGAAGCAAACATCTTCCTGGAATGCATTGATTAATGGTTTTGCAGTTAATGGACGTGCAAAGGAAGCATTGGAGACATTCATAATGATGGTTCATGAAGGTTTTGAACCAAACAAGATAACTATGATTGGCGTGTTATCTGCTTGCAGCCATTGTGGTCTGGTGGAGGATGGAAGAAAATGGTTCAAATCAATGGAGAAATTCGGGCTCACACCTCAGGTTGAGCATTATGGTTGTATGGTGGACCTTCTAGGGAGGGCCGGATGCTTGGACGAGGCTGAGAAATTGATTCGTACCATGCCTTATGATGCAAACGAGATAATATTGAGTTCTTTTCTGTTTGCTTGTGGTTACTTCAATGATGTTACAAGGGCCGAGAGAGTGCTACAAGAGGCTGTGAAAACGGAGAAGTCTTGTGTTGGAGACTATGTGATGATGAGAAATTTGTATGCAACAGAGCAAAGGTGGAGAGATGTGGAGGATGTTAAACAAAGGATGAAGAAGGGAGGATCATACAAAGAGGTTGCTTGCAGTGTCATTGAGGTTAATGGTGGCTTTAGAGAGTTTGTAGCTGGTAATAATTATTTGCATTCACATGTTGAAGATATTCAGTTAACCTTGGTGCAGTTATGGACACATATGAAAACTGAAATGACCTATTGAAATTTGAGATAATCAGCAGATAACTGAAAGGAGGGGAGGTGAAAATTGAAGTGAAGAATTGAAAATGTTACAGGACAAATGGTCCACTAAGTTGAGGAATGTGGCTCCTAATCCAACAACAAATTTGGTTAAAGATTTGAAGAAAGCACAAGCACACATGAAATTTATTTGGCTATGTTGGAGTAGACTGAAAGATTCTTTTGGGTGAAGTCTAAGACAGTTACTATAAGGAATTCAATTTGGAATCTTTGTATAAAGAAATTGAAAACTATTTTGTCCACTTACTCCCTCTTATGTACTGAGTTCATGTACATCTATTTACTAACTATTAGATAGAATCCAATCTTGGGCTTATGCAAATCTCATATTTTATACAAAATGACATGATGATGTTGAATGCGGAGAAGCATGGAGCAAAATGAGAAAAGCTTCATTACTGAATAGAATATAGGACTCGCATATGATGAGTCATACATCTCATCTCTTGCTTGAAAAAGAATTCTCCAATAAATTAAAATAAAAGCTTCCTATCAAGAATATAGTAAGCTACGCAAGTTCATCCTGAAATCATTTCTTGAATTATGAAAAAACATGTATGAACATGAGCAGAATTTACACAGGAAGATTTAAGTCTTTTGTGCAAAATTTTTTGAGCAATTCCCAGTTCCTCTATCTGCATCGCGAAATAATAACCCTTTTGCAGATTCAGCCCAGCTGAACTATCTCCGGCTCCTGCTTGTTGAGACAGATTTCTTTTGCTTTCTCCTTTTGTTTCTAGGGGAACTTGACTTTGATGTAGAACATGCTTTCAAAGCAGATTTCCCATTATTTACAGTATTCCCAGTGACAGAGTCAGGTTCTGAAACCTGAGCCAGGGAAATGGATTTCTGTTCCCCACCTTGTCCCTTTGTTTTTCCCCCAAGCCGCTTTCTAGCGATCACAAGATCATACAATTTTTCATTAGATGCTCGATCTTGTGTAAGAACTTCATCGTTGCTCTACATGCAAGAAAACGAGTTGCTATTATAGTTCTTGTTAATTTCAAAAAATGATTCATGTCAGAGAATAGAATTACAGAGATTACCATAACATAACAAACATTCCAATATAGCACAGCAGGGACATTCCAGGTCAAGAATATTCACAGATAAACATTATACTAAATGTGAGCATTTAAAATAATAATAACAATCTTACAAACCACCACCAAGGAAATCCATTTGGGGGGAAAGAAAAAATAAAATGTTATATGCTTCAATATTCCATTATAAACTGGATAACAAGCTGAGAACAACCTTAAACTCGACAATAAAATTTACATGGCATCTCCATTCTTGTTAACTTCATTCATGGATGGTGGTGTAACAGATTGCAGAACTGCCTCATTATAATGTTTTATCGATAGTCAATGTTAATTGTTCATGACTAACATTCACTTGTTCATGACTAACAAAAACTAAAATTTCATATGAAAAAGGAAAAAAAAAACTTACATTTTCCTGCAGACCCTTAACATGAGGCCGATTGGTGGTTACGATAGAGGGAGTTATCCCTTCTCGGGATGATGTATTTCCAGGCATAAGTGCATCTTCCTCGTGTAATTCAGATTTAATCTGAGAAGAACCATGAACAACACCAACTGGGAATGTGTTTTCACTACCAGCGGAAGAAGCAACTTTACGATCAGAATTTTTAAGTCCATCAGAGGGCCCGATCATGCTCAGTTGAGTCACAGAACAGAACTTTCCTGGATTTTCACTAACCACATTGTCAACCCGAGTTTTCAATTTCTGAACTTGTAACTCTACTGCTGCAATCTTTTGAAATAAGTCATCCAATGATTTATCAATATCTTCACGGTCTACGGAACGCCACATGTCATTAAATATGGACTCCTCCATGTTATCATCATTACCTCCTGATATCATTGACACAACATAAAATTGAAAATTTATGATCTCATAGATAGTGGAATTAACTAATCAAAACTTATTTCACAATAATTGTCATATAATATTTCGTAAATATATGGAAATGAGGAGGAAACCTGTGTATGTAATTCCTACACATTGTTTGACTCATTTTAATGGTGAGATATTATCCTATTTACATTTTAAAAAAAAAAAAAAGCACTATGTCAACTCACTTGTGGAAACACAATGAAGATCTTCCATACATGAACCATCAGTAAGGTCTTTGTTCTCTGGAAAGTGAAAAATAGGGTGGAAAAAGTTATATAATTATAGAAGAGAAAAACATTGAGCAAGATAAACCCCAAGAAATGGCATACCATAGTAGGAGAATATATGATGGTTAGATACATAAGATGATATATCAGATTCTTCAACTCGCTTCCTTTTCTTCCTCTTCATAACTTTATTCCTATGAATGCCAATGGATATAGGTATTGACTTGACATCAAAACCATCTACTGCATACTTTGAATACTCAAGCTGCTTCTTATAATCATATGATGCAAGTTCTCTGTCATATTTAACTTCCTGAGAATGAAGCTTCCTCATTTGCAATTCTAGCCACTTACAGCGCCACATAAGAGGGCGAATGAAACTTCTCCAATGACTCGTAACCTTTTTCTTTCTGGATGTTTAATAGTTAAGAGTGTAAGTTCAAAATTGTTATTGTAAGACATATGAGCAATTGACATTCTAATAAAAAAACATGCAATTAACACACTGAAAACATACCTTATTAGAAGTGGTTCTCCCCAATCATCACCTATTGGAGATTCTGCTTCATCATCACTCAGTCCTGAGCTGGAGTCAATCTCTTCACAAGATCCTGTGTCACCAAAAGAACTGGAACTGGAAAGCTCAGTGTCAGTGCGATCCTTCGAGGCATCTTCCACCATCTTGCCAGAATTCATGCCACCAATCCCAGTTATATTAACTTGTATGTCCTCCTCATTTCCGCTGGTCATAGGCGTTCGTTCAATTCCTTTTGCAGGATGCAGAACCACATTCTGTTCGGATACCAAAGAAGTGGCGACAGGTATATTTACAGTCTCCTTACTAACCGCAGCTTGCACTTCTTGTACAGCAGCTTCTTCATGCTTGCCATTTACATTCTTTAAAGGTGTAACTACATTCTCCTTACTATCCACAACTTGAACCTCTAGGGGAACAGCTTCTTCTGACCTTCCATTAACATTCTGTGTAGGTATAGTTATGTTCTCCTTACTATCCACGACTTGTATCTCTTGCGGAACAGGTTCTTCTGACTTTCCATTAACAGTCAAGCTCTCCTTACTAATCACAACTTGTACTTCTTTTTGAGCAGCTTCTTCTAACTTGACATTCACATTCGCATTCTGCACTAACTCGAGGCTCATCTTTTCGTCATGCAATCCTCCTCGCTCTTCAGATACAAAGCAATGAGAATTTATAGTTAGTGCTGGCAGCATTCAGAAAATGCTTTCTGTAATTCAGTGTCTCAAATACAACTACAAAAAATTATGCATTAATTGTTCCCTTAATCCCTTCACATAATGTTAAAATAAAAAAGGGGAAAATATTTAACAAAACAGGAAAAAGAAAACCAAAAACAGTTTCCTTTTTTTTTTTGAAACAAAAAACACCCTTATGAAGGCCCTCCCTATTTTCTGGGAAAAAAATAACAGAGCAAGCAAGCGCACACAGCCAGATATATACTCATAGTAATTTTCAAATGAATATAAAAAATGAATAAATAAATAAATAAAATCCATGGGTAAGGGAAACAAAAATAAAAAAATAAAAAATTCCAACACAAACATTAATTAAACAGACATAGCGAGAAGAAGAAGAAGAAGAAGAAGAAGAAGAAGAATCACCTACTAGATATCTGTGATTGAAAGTTTTCCGATAATTTCTCCTTATGCAATTGGATTCTTGTTCAACGTGCCACTAATCTCTCAGTCCTTAAGCTTCCGCTGCGTTTCTGAGCTATAAATAAATAAATAAATAAATAAAATTGTGAAAACGTTCTATCCGAGTCTGAATTATAATAATTTAAGAACACAATAGCATCGATATAAAATACGCATAAAAAAATTACTGAAATTATTAAAAAATATTTTTGGTCCTATTCATAGAACGCATTGAGAAACGGTGACGAAGACGACGATGAAGAGGTTGGTTTTCCTTCTCAAATTTCGAAACAAGAAAGTGGAAATCTTTGAGAGAGAAGAAGTGAAATTGAGGAAGAATCGTGTGCGTTTTTGTGAGGAAAGAAAAAAAGAGAACCTTTGGAGGTTGATGATCATATGCCACGTCACACATCGTAGGGCATGAAGGTTTAACTTCTTCTTCTTCTTCTTCTTCAGTGTGTGACTGTCAACAGAAGGGAGTGAGGTAAGCGTTTTTCTCTGATGAGCGATGACTGATCCTCCTTCTTCTTGCCATGGAATATGGCTTCAATTTTGATACTGCCACCCACTTACTTGCTCCCCAATTTTATTTGCATTTTATTTTTCATTTATTTATTTATGTTGGGCTTTCGTATTTATTTTTTACTGTGGTAGCGCGGGTAAGTTTCTGCAACTTTACCGAGCCCCTCTATACATGAAACCCCACTATACTTTTGGCCCAACTGGACTAAGAGATACTGTAATAATAATAATAATAATAAAAATAATAATAAGTTTACCAAATAATAATAATAATACCAAAATAATAATAATGATAAAAATATAAATAATTAATATTAACTTAAATTAAGACTAATCAATAACTAATAATTAACTTAAATTTTTTTATCATTTAAAATACAGAAAAATAGATCATCTAAAATATCAAAATCTAGTAAATATACATAGTTGATGACCTAGTAAATAAATTATGTGAAACATAGTTAAGATAGTGAAATTGAGTTATTTTAAATAAAAATATTATCGAATAAATATTAGGGAGTTCTCAAGGAGTAATAATTAAATTATCATTTAAAATTAAAAAAATTAATTATTTAAAATTAAAAAACATTATCATTCAAATAGAATAAAAATAATTATCCGTCTAATATATGAGTTATCAACTATAATTCATTTAATTAATTTCCAAATATATTGCTTCAAGACTTTATCTATTTTAAATTGTTAATGGATGATAGCTAAATTTTTGTTTATTACCATTAATTTGATAAATAAATAAACATTTTTCTAATAATATAGGAAAGTTTTCCCATGTCACAGTCCATTTTAGTGTCATATCATATACCAACAAAGATCTAGTAAACCCTGCATTATGTGTCCTGTAGTTAAGATGGAAATGACCATAGTAACCAGAATAGTGTTAACGCAATATCATAATTAACCAGCTTTACTTTTTTCTTTTTAATTGGTTCCTCACTCATCATTATTAATGTATTCTTGGATGGGCTTTGGTGTTTGAGGTAAAAATTTCTAATCTTTGACTTCAACTACAGATAGTCAGATACTATATTTAAATTGCAGAATAAATGTTGTTCTTTTGTTTTTGGATGTAAAAGAGGATTTTATTTTCTAATTATGAGGGTTTTAATTTGTTAACGATGATGAAGTTCTTATTAAAATATTTTTTATTTTATTTGGGAATGGGGTGTTTGATTTTCTCTTTCTCCCCTCTCTCTCTTTCTACTTTCCATTTCATTCATGTAGCCTTGTTTCTTGTTCTAATAAGTGTAAAAATTAAGATTTTGATTTGTTGCCCCAAGTTAAAAGCTTTTGTTTAATTTTTTCCTTAAGATTCACTGGGAATGATGTTAAGTGTGGCATAATAGAGTTGGGAAGCCCTTGAGCTGTTAAGCACCTTCGAGGTTGTGCCTGTCCCCTTTTTCCATGGTGGAAGACGGGAAGCTAATGAATCAAATATAGAAAAAAAGAAAAAAAAGAAATAATATGTTCAAAACCCCAGATACCTATCCTCTTATTAGCTAAAACTATGAGTCATAAAGGGTAAAAGCGACAAGACATTCCAATTATACAAAGTAATAATTTAGACCGGTCAAGTTCCTTTAATAGATTTCAATTAATATGAACCACACAAGGCTAATTTGTTAAATCTTAACAGTTAGAAATACATGGTTTAGATCTAAATGATTACTATTTGCGACATATCATGTTACAGGCATGGAGCTTGTCATATGTGAAAAGCTTCCAATAATATAATATAGTTAAGACGTGGTTAATAGGGGAGAGAGAGTGAGGTCCCACAATTGCGGAAGGGTAGCAATATTCTGAGCTGAGCTGAGCTGGTAAAACGAACGTTAAATCCCAGATTCGTCTGATTTCTTCTTCACTCTATCATCGTCAATCTACTTCCTTCTTCTTCTTCTTCTTCTTCTTGTCATTTGAATTTCTCAATTCATTATGATGGGCAACACAAGAGTACCTTCAACCCCTCTCCCTCTCGTGCTCTTCTACTCCTTCATTATCGCATTCAATCTCACTGTAGCTCATTCCCTTCCATTCATTGTCTTGCATGGTAAATTCTTTTTCCTTCACCAAAGTTGACTTCTTACTCTTCTCTACCTCAATTATTTTCATCACTCCATCTTCGTACTCACCTTTACACTGACTTCGATTCTTCTCTTTGATTCACCTTTAAGTTATTCTCCTTAGTTCATTTCTTTTGCTGAGCATTTTTGTTGAACTTCTTAATTGCTTATTTGGCATTTGACTCGTGTTTATTATTTCTCTTTCTTTTCTTACTTTTTCAATGGATTTTGGTCAACTTGCCTTCTTTTTAAAAATAATTGAAGAAAGAATCATGCTTTATGTATGTTGGTTGCTTTTGTTGAAATCCATGATGAGTTTATGAGAATTGACAAAGGTAGGGTTTCTTATTAGAAGATTACGAATTTGGGAAGAAAAGGAAAAAAAGTGTTACCACTATGAGGCTGGCATGTAGGTTCTTGGTGGCACAAGGCTGTTCTTAAGTCTAATCCTTGGCCCTATTGGATAATTGTTCAAATTGGTGTTGTTACACCAAATCTATGATTGTAAGACATTGATTTTATGTTTCAACTATGTGTCAGGCATTGGAGATAGATGCAAGAATCATGGAATCGGAAACTTTGTTAAAGAACTAAGTGACTGGTCTGGAGCCCAAGGATACTGCTTGTATGCTAATGCTAAATTTCTTGATCTTTATTATAGTCATTTGAGCATATATTTTTGTGTTTGGTCATAACTCATGAGTTCTTCTCTAAGGGCCTGGTAATCGTGGTCCCAGTGTGCCAGGGGTCTGTAGTTGTGCAAAATCTTTTTTTACTATGCCTAGAAATGATTGAGATATTGGAGATTTTACATGTGCAAACACATGCATTAAACTAGAGATGTAATAGATTCTTAATTAGCTATATATACTTCATCTATCTGTAGAGAAATTGGAAATGGATCGTGGGATTCTTGGACCATGCCCCTATTACAACAGGTGACTTTTGATACAATGCTTCCATTGTACAAACATTTGGCATCTGGCAATTTAATGACAGTATATTTTCTCTCTTTTCTTGCAGACATCAATTGCCTGTGAAAAGGTGGTGAAGTTGTTTGGTAATTATCTTTCTCAGTAATTTAATTGTGATTGGTTCTCAAATAAACATTCTTTATCAATAGGTAAAGAAGATGGAAGAGCTGAGACAGGGTTACAACATTGTTGGACTTTCTCAGGTGAGTAAGTAGTGCTATGAAACCATCTTACAACAATGGTTTTTTGTTTTGATACTTTCTTTGATATCAATTTTGTAACTTTGTTGTGAAAACTTTGAAAAGAGTCATGTCTTGGAAGATGCAATATTTGTATTGTATATATTTGCATGACTTTTAAATCTTGCAAGAATGTAACTACTTACAGATTAAATGCTCTGAGCAACATATATATGCATGTATGTTAAACTGGCCAAGATGGTCATGGACATAATCATCAACATATGCTGCCTTAGAGTCGGTAACAACAACAATGGTGGCAAGTAAACCTTAGTCCCCACAATTAAATCTACTGCCTGATGTTGGCTTAATAATCTCAGTGTGATATGAAGTTGTTACATAAATACTTCTGCACCTGCTATTTCCTCCTTTATGTTTTTCTTTGCTTTTCCTGTATTGAATACATTATACATATTGCTTCTCAGGGAAACTTGATTGGTAGAGGGCTTATTGAATTTTGTGATGGAGCACCTCCAGTAAGAACTAACTTAAGATATTTTGATATTCATTTCAATGGGTGATTTGTATCAATATTTTTTAAAAAAAAAAAACTATACACTCTTTTTCTTTTCATGTGATATAGGTAAAGAACTTTGTATCCCTTGGAGGTCCACATGCTGGCACCGCGTCTATTCCATTGTGTGGAGTATGTGCTTGTTATTGTGCTTAGAAATTCTTTGCTATTCCTCCATATGATATTTATCTTTTTTCAAGGTTGCATACACTTTGTAGAAGAACCTGTTTGACTAGCTTTGCATAAATTATTTTGCTTTCTATGTAGTAATGGATACTAATGCAGAGAGCTTCTTCATAAAAAGTGTAATAAACAAATTTACTGATTAGACACATAAATACAGTTGCAAAACTATTTTTTTTACGGCGTCAATATTGTAACAAATCAAGAAATTGCAAGGCTAGACATGCACACTTGAGGATTATGCTTGCTTCCATGCATGTAGCTGTACCTGCAGAGGAAGTTTAGCCTAATCCTGTGAATAGTTCTAGTCAAACAATTGGAACCTGAGTTATATTGAGAAAAAGGATTTTGAACAATTAAGTTCAATTATCTTAACCTTGTAATTGACAGTGTTGGTCTAACATAGTGTGTGTTTGCGTTTTTCTTTTTTTGGCCAGTCTGAGTTTGTGTGCACTCTGGTGGATAGTATCATCAAATACGAGGTCTACAGCAAATTTGTGCAGGTTTTCAATATTACTTTTCATTCTTGTTATTTATTGGAGATGAAAAGTTTACTCATCTAACTACTACTTTTTCTTCAAAATAGTTCCCTTCTGAAATTGATTCCTAAAAACAAATGGCTTACTTCTCTTGTTTCTTTACCTGATGAGTTGATGTAGCAACATCTTGCTCCAAGTGGCTATGTTAAAATACCAACAGTGAGTATTATCATCTCCTTTTTCTTAAATACTTCTGTTTTTTATGTTATTTTTCTGCTTTTTCAATCTTCAAGTATTATAGCCATTCATGTGCTGCAGATCTTCGGATGCAATTCTTTGCACTGCATCGCATTATATATTATGCAGTCTTTCCGGCATTGTATTGATTGCATTCAGTTTTCCATAGTATCATCTAATATGTTTCCTTTCTGACACATCATGTTTAATTTGGCACACTTCTGCTGTCAATGACTTGCAAATAGGATGATTGGAAATATATTCTGTTCTTGTATCCGTTTTTCAGGATATTTCTGACTACATTGGGGGCTGCACTTTCCTTCCAAAGCTTAATAATGAAATAGTTACCGAAAGGAATTTCACATACAAGCAACGGTTTACTAGCTTACAAAATTTAGTACTCATCATGGTGTGTTATCCAAACTATGTATTCTTCCTCTGAGCTCTCATTAATATAGGGACAAATGTGTCAATTAGACTAACCTGTTTTTCTTTCTTATCTGAATGGAAAACCAGTTTGAGCAGGATACGATTCTAATACCAAAAGAAACAGCCTGGTTTGGTTACTATCCAGATGGGGCATTTCATCCTGTTTTGGCACCACAGCAGGTAATTTAAGCATTCCATATCTGTATATGGTTATTGCAAGTGCTCCATAGCCAAATTTGTAAATGGTTTACTTCCTTCAATGACTTTAAGTGTAAACCTCTTTGCTCCCACCTCTGTGTGGTTTGGCAATCTACTCCATGTTTTGGTGCATATGCAGCATCAGGGGAAATATAAAGTACTTTGTGTGTTTTAACATGTAAAACAAAAATAAAGCTTAGTAGTATGCTCATATAAAGAAACACTTAAATCTGCCTGCAAGTTCAGTTGAATTGCACGGGTAACTATAGTGTTTCACTTCTAATGTGGAAAACGCTATCGAAAAAGTAAAGCTTTAAGTTTTCAATGCATTAAATAAAACCTTTTGCCATTAGAATTATCTGAGGCATTTGAGGGAGGAAAATAAAATGATGCAGCAATGTTTTTTTAAGGAGTAATGTTACGGAACCAACATTATGAGACCAATAGGGAGCCAATAAGTGTAATTGGGGAAATAATGGGTGGTAAAAAAGGAAAGAGAAAAGAAGGAAAAAGCCTATTGGCCACTCATTGGCTAACAAACTATAGGCTCCCTAAACTTTTTCTTTTTTAAGGGTTGTCAACATTCAAAGGGATTGCCATGTGCTTTTTTTTTTTTTTTGGGGTATCTGTCAAGGTATCTCATCCTCATTCTATTTTTTCTTCTCTATCTTGATAACAATTCTTTTTTTCTATCAAGAAAGGGTTTCTAATGAAATGGTTATTTGATTGCATAAACCTGTTCTCTATTTAAAATGCTATACTTTTTACCACTTCACTTCCTTTTTAATACATGCTACCAACCATTTTATCATTTCACATATATTTGTGATATCAGTTTTCATATTCAGATGTGTGATTTTCTTTATACAGACTAAGCTCTATATTGAAGACTGGATTGGCTTAAGAACTCTTGATGAAGCTGGGAAAGTTAAATTCATTAATGTGTCAGGGGATCATCTTGGAATCTCAAACA
>JASCZI010212077.1:4236-22959 GCA_036250425.1 Stylosanthes scabra
CCAAAAGTGTGTATGTTCAACAAAAACAAATAATGGATACGGTTACCAAAACAAAAAAGGCTACTCACATTTAAAATAATTTTTACAAACCCACTACACATCTAAGCATTTACCCAAACCAAGACCAACTAAGTCTTTTTGCCCACTCTCACCCACTGACACGCGCGTTCACTCTCCTCAAACTTCAAGCACGATAGAAATGGCGCAGTACAGCTTCTTCTTCTTCTTCTTCTTCTTCTTCTTCTTCTTCTTCTTCTTCTTCTTCTTCTTCTTCTTCTGTCACCACTGCCATCACCACCGTCATCATCGTTGCAGCCGCCATTGTCATCATCGTCTCTTCTTCTTCTTCTTCTTCTTTGTCGTCCTCTTCTTCTTCATCCTCCTCCTCCTCCAGTGTTTCGTTGTTGCTATTGTTGTTGTTGTTGTTGCCGCTGTTGATGATGTTTTTCTTTTTCATGAAAAATAGAAACATATTTTCATGAAAAATAGAAACGAATTTTTATATAAAACAGAAACGAATTTTGAAGAAAAATAGAAACGGATTTTCATATAAAAAACTGAATTGGATTTTTACGAAACCAGAAATGGATTTTCATAAAAAAACAGAAACGGATTTTGAAGAAAAATAGAAACGGATTTTCATATAAAAACTGAATTGAATTTTCACGAAAATAGAAACGAATTTTCATAAAAAAAAAAAAAAGAAACGAATTTTATATGAAAACAGAAACAGATTTTCAAATATAAAAACTGAAATAGATTTTCATGAAAAATATAAACAAATTTTCATGAAAACATTACTGCATTTTCTTTTCCCCCTCCTCCTCCTCATCATCATCTTCTTCTTGCTTTCTACTGCTTCTGCTTCTCCTTCCCCTTCACTTTTTCCTCCTCTTCCTTCTTCTTATTCTTCGTTGCTGCGTCGTTACAACCGTCATTGCCACTGCCACTGTTGTCATCTTCATCCTCTTCCTTGTTGTCGTCGTCATGGTCTCCTTCTTCTTCTTCTTCTTTTTCTGTTGGAACTGTTTGATTAGAACTACAATTTTCCATTGTAGATTGAATAATTGAACAAAAAAAAGGAAGAAGTATGAGCAGAAGAAATCGACGAAAGAGAAGAGGAGAGTGATGAAAGGAAGAAGAAGAAAGAGAGAAGAACGAAGAAGAAAGACATCGTTGGAAGTGATTGAAGCTGAGAAGAAGAAAAACGCAGTAACGATATTACACATAAAAAGCGCGTAGATAAGATTTGCTTGGTTAGACTTGGTTTGTTAAAATACTTGGTTGCGTATAATTATTGTAATATTTATATAAAAATAATAATTAGTTCACCCAAAAAAAATAATTAATTAAATAATTTAATATTTGACCAAAATATTTACCGTGGTTACTTGCCTTTAAATAATAGGAAAATAATATCGTCAATCCTCTCTTTTTGATTTTTCAAATTGTTTTCCAGTTTCCACTTTCAGTGTTTTGTCTTCCATAATGATGATGGGAGAAATTTTTTATTATTAAAATAATTTGTAAATAATATGTAAAAGAAAAATAACATAAGCAATTAGAAAATAAAAATATCAATTTGGTGAGAACTAAAGCATCTTAACCTTTTTATTTTCTAGAGAAAAAAATGTCTTTATCTTTTCTTTATAACGAGAATTATTATTTTGAGATTAAAATGTTTTGATCTTAACAAGGGAATACCAGTACAATCACGAAAAAGAAAAGGCGAAACATCAGGGGAAATACTGTCAAAGATATGAAGACCAAAAGGAAGAGAGTGGCCTTTCTTCGCGACTTCGTCCACAACAAAATTAGCTTCACGAAGGGTATGAGTCCAGTGGATGGTATCAAAACGATTAAAGAGGATGTTGATATCCTGCATAATAGAGCTGCAAGTATGGGAAGCTGGGCAACCGTTCTTTACAAAGTTGATGGCAGTGGTAGAGTGAGATTCAACTACAAGGGAGGTGATATTGTTTGCTAGAGCAATTTGGAGACCTCTCAAAATACCCCATAATTCAGCATGAGTAATAGAACAACTCCCAATGTTGCAAGTGAAACCTTTCAAATAGGTGTCAAAATGGTTTCTAAAGACTCCACCACAGGAGGCACTATTTGTATTTGTGATATAGGAACCATCCACATTTAATTTAATGGAATCAGGTTCAGGAGGTATCCAAATTATTGACTGACCATCATGAGATTTGGAGACTTGGGTTGTGTGATAGGCCTGGAAGGCTCTATCAACTTCGCTAGCACGCACCTTGATTTGCTCCACTCTGCTCTGTATCGTAGTATTATCACCATCAAAGATAAACTTGTCGCGGGCATACCATATAGTGGAGACGGCAATACCGAAGACACGTTGACAATCAGTCTTAGCTTGCAGGCTCTGTTGCAGCCAGTCTTGCAAGTTTAGATTAAAGAAATTTGGTATCATAATATGCTGAAGAAGGAAGTACCAAATGTCTTGTGCGTATTAGCAATCGCGAAGGACATGGAGAACGGTCTCATCAGCCAAGTGACAACGCGGGCGGGAAGCAGAATCAGAGAGATGTCGTCTCTAGTGCTCAAAATTTGTAAGGATAGCGCTGTGAGAGACAAGCCAAAGGGAGGTCCATATACGCTCTGGCCCTTTCCAGTTCCAAATAGAGTTGTAGAGAGAGTTGGGGGGGACTTTATTCACCATTTAGAGATTGGTATGCTGTCTTGACATCAAAGGCACCATCAGAGGATAAGCTCCAAACAATCTGGTCTTCATTTTTCCAAGGAGATGAAGGGGAGATAGCCATAATCCTTCGAATGATATCATTAGGCATCCACACGTTCAGTTTCCTAGCATCCCAATCCCCTGAAATAGCAAGAAAGTCCATTAGTGTAGAATTGAAATCTATGGGCGTACTTACCTCAGTAGCATACGAGCTCAGATGACCAGTCTTTGGAATCCAGTTATGGTTCCAAAACTGAATTTTGGAACATCCCCAATTCTCCAAATATAGTTTTTAGTTACATCAGGCCAAGATTTGCAGATGTCTTTCCAAAGATTGGATTCGGTTCTCTTCCTTTCCACCTTGGGAATAATATCAACACCCCGTCCATATTTAGAACGAAGAACTTTAGCCCACAAAGACTCTTTTTTTCTCAATAAGACCCCAACCAGCTTTCATCATGAATGCTTGATTCATTTTGTGGGATTAATGAATGCCAAGACCACCAGATTTTTTGGGGAACAAACTTTATTCCAATTCACAAGGTGAATTTTCCTAGAGTTTTCCGTGTCGCCCCAAATAAAATCCCTGCATTTACGATCAATATAGTTACAAGTAGATGTAGGAAGTAATTCAGTTTGTATAGTATATGAGGGAAGAGAAGAAAGGACAGATCTCACCAAGGTACATCTGCCAACAAGAGACAGGGAGGAGGCCTTCCAAGTTTTCAATCTAGAGTTCACATTGTTGATGATATCTTGTAAGTATGCTTGGTAACCTGGGAATGAAGGATAGGAACTCCAAGGTATTTTCCAAGGTCATCCGTTCTTGAAAAGTTGAGAAAATCACTTATCTCAGTGCGGACAGAATTCCCCACATTCTCGGAAAAGAAGATTCTAGTTTTCTCATTTCTGATTTTTTGTCTGGAGCTTTCACAAAAGGCTTTCTGCTTGATCAAGATTAGCTTCAGCAAATAAGCTTAGGTCATCAGCAAAGCACATATGGGAGACCTCAGGTTCATCATTTTTCAGTCGAATTGGTTTCCAAAAACCATGTTGAACAGCAGCAGAGATCAGTTGGGATAATCTCACAATGCAAACAATATCAGTTGGGATCATTCATCTAGCTCTTCGCCATTCCATAGAACTCTCATCTTGGGAGAAGAGATTCAAGACAAAATAAGATCCCTGATATGAGGAGGGAACCCAGTGTCAGTGATAGTATTCTGAATAAAGCTCCACTTTAGCCTGTCATAGGCTTTTATCTCATGGAACAAATGATTTCCTGAGAGATTATAACATTATCTGAACTATGCCTCCCTGGGAAAAAGCTATATTGAGTGGGTGCCACTAGCTTGCTCATAAGTTTCCTTAGCCGGTTGGAGATAACCTTGGTCATCATCACTTTGTAAGATACATTACAAAGACTAATTGGCCGGAGCTGCCTGAGATTTGTAACTGAATCAGTCTTAGGTATTAGGGTGATTAAGGTCTCATTGATATCACCAACTTTCGTAGGATCAGAAAAAATATGATGAATTAAGGAATAGAGATCACTGCCCACTTTATCCCACTGGCTTTGGAAGAAAATAGCTTGAAGATAATCCCTCCCTAGAGCCTTTAAACTACCCATGTGAAAAGGGCATCTTTAATTTCCAAATCTATAACATCCTTGCCAAGTAAATTATAGTCCTCAGTACTCAAGTTTGAGAAACAATTATATAGAATAGAAGGCACATTGGGCAGATTATCATGATAAAGATCACTAAAAAAAGAAAAAGCCATATTCTATAAATAAGCATCATCAGTAATTAGATTTCACCTTGTTTTTTATTCTTCTTATCATAGTTGAGCCATGAAAGAATTTTGTGTTCCGGTCATCAAACTCAATCCATTTATAACTGGACTTTTGATACTAAAGAATCTCTTCTTGGGCAAGAATTTCCTCATACTCCTTCCAAAGCTCACTTTGAAGATTATGAAGGAAGGAGTTGCTATGTTGAAAGACTATTAACAACGCCATGG
The DNA here is from genome assembly GCA_036250425.1 of Stylosanthes scabra. Taxonomy (NCBI): domain Eukaryota; kingdom Viridiplantae; phylum Streptophyta; class Magnoliopsida; order Fabales; family Fabaceae; genus Stylosanthes; species Stylosanthes scabra. The sequence goes on from JASCZI010212077.1 coordinate 8,972, forward strand.
AGTCTTTGAAGAATAGAGCTTTTCCTTTTGAAAATATTGGCGAAGACATTACAATTCCAATCTCTCAGAGAATTTTTCACGTTGTTAACACCATCAATCCAAGAATTGCTGACATCCCATGATCTATTCAGCAAGTTTTGGAAATCAGGGTGAGACAGCCAGGCTGCCACAAAACGAAAGTGCCTTCTGAAACGATTAGGTGAGATATTAACAGAGTGTTAGAGGCATATTGGAGAATGATCGGATTTCAGCATTGGAAGATGCTTAATTGAAGCTTCAGGGAACATAATTTGTCAATCCAAACTATGAAGACCCCGTCAAGCCTTTCAACCAAATTCCCTCTTTTCTAAGTATAAGGCCAGTGTCACGACCCAATCAGGCCATGACTGGCGCATAGGATTTCATTCCTTGCAAGCCTCGGACAATTTTTCACAAAAATTAAACAAACAAAATTTTCCAAATATGTCCAATATCAAATCTAACACGAATTCATTTCAATTACAACAATTATCAGTTAACTATACATATAACAAAGCATGGTCTACTAATCTCATAAAGCTTTCAATTCAATAAGAGCTAGATAACAATATAAACAAACAAACTATTTCAACTCTATAAGGTCGGATCTTGACTGTGGCGTATAGAGCACTCTAACATATCCAAAGACGTCTCAAGGAATTTACCCAAAACATCACCAACACAAGTAGAACCATAATGGGACTAGCGGAATATGTAATTAGAATTAAGACTCATATCTGAAAAACAACGAAAGAACAACGGAGTGAGTTGCAAAACTCAGTGAGTAAACAAAGCATCAATAGCCCACAAGACACTTTAAAAAGTTAAGCTTTTTGTTTGAAATGAATTTGCAATAAATACAGTAAGAGAAATATATCAAAACGCATTGGCAAACATTTATAGGTATCAACATTTAAATATTTATATATTCAAATGTATATTTCAAATAAGTGGAAGGTTATCTAATCTAGAATATCAGAATAACAGACAGAAATCACACTTAGGTGGTCTTTTCTTTCATGTGACTCCGAAACAGACATGTTCCACCAGTTTCGTGGACATGAAACAGACACAGGTGCCATTTCTATCTCAGATGGCCCTGGAATATAGTTAAGGTGCACCAAGGCTAACGCCTACTGCCGTTAGCTATAGTTTCTATCATAGAGCCTTCCAAAACATTTTATACATACTAATTAATAATAGTAAGCTAATGCTTGTCAGATAATTCAATTAGAGTCATCAATCAAACATTTATCCATGTACTACAGATTTATTCAAATCCAATACGAAATTTGCATCAAAAACACAAATTCAATGAAAGTATTCAATCATAATTAAACTTTCAATTATCAAACACAATTAATATCAATGCAAACTATTATGTCTCATGTGGAATTTCAATACTAAAATAGCAAAATAATTATCATGCTAACAATCATGTTATTTTGTAACCAAATATTTAATTTCAAGAGAAATTTTAACAATTATAAAATTATAGCGTAATAAAATCTAACTACAGATACAAAGTTTACTCACAACTTTGATCCCGGAGGACCGAAGAACAATTTGATAGGAGTGGTTTCAGGTAAACTGGGTCAATTACGGCAGGAGCAACGGCGGCAGTGACGACCTCCATCATCACCATCAACTCCTTCCCCTTCTTCTCTCACTCATGGAGAAACCCCCTCTCTCTCTAAAATCAGATCCTTCTTTCTCTGGAAGATCAGTGCCACTCTTGTCCACCGTCTACATCTTAATCGTCACCGCCCCCGCCAAATCCTTCCTTAGACTCCTCTCCCATATCATGCAGGTGTAACGTGTGGAAATGACTACTCACAGATAACAGATTAGGAATCGGGGCGGATGCTGGGAGCAAAAAACTCCCGCCTGCGCTGAGACTCCGGCAGAAACTCTGAACCATCCGAGCTTTTGCTATTATCATCCATATCACCGACGAAAACCTCATCCAAACCCTCGTCGGAATTCAATTCCAACTGCATAGACGCATCCGGTGCAGCGAAGTGAATGGGCGAGCAAGGAATCACACCGGCAGCACCTCTAGCCGAGCTTGATGGACCTCCCACATCACGGTCGACGGTCTGCATCTCGGTCAGCAGCTCCATCACTTCTCGAGTCCCGTACCCGCGGTGCAGGTCAAACATTTCACGGACATGCTTATCGCCTTCAACCCAGAAAATCTTAAACTTAAACTGATTCGGAGGGAAAATGTTGAGAAGACAGTAGGCAACCCGTCTCACTAACATCGTTCCACCAGCAACTCCCATGTTGCACAATATAACAACCTTCAACTCCTCTAACGTATTAACGGGCTTCATCTGGAACACTACCGGCGTTGCAGACCGAAACCAAATTCGACCCGAATCACGACCCATCTCTCCATTCGGATACAGAGTCACAACCACGACATCACTAAGATTCATAGTTTCGGAAGTGAAATGTGAGTGGAGGAAAGAAGGAATAATGGTGGTGTGGGTAGCACAATAACATAATGGTTGTCTTAAATAGAATTTCGAATCCTATTCCGGATTCTGCAGACCCGGAATACGTTTTGCACCATTTTCAGACTCTGCAGTCTCGAAATTCCCACAAAAAAAATTTACAGAGCCATTTCCGGGCTCTGTAGTCCTGGAAATGGTGTTTGGGCAATTTCAAACTTTACAGCCCTGAAATTAGTAAGAGTTGCCTAAAAACTTAAATTGCTGTGAGCGTGTGTATATATGTAAATTTAGTATTTTTTTATTTATTTAAAAAAAAAATCCCATAGACATGTCCTCATTTTATAAGAGGAGTATATAAAATATTAGAGAAAGTCTAGCTTATCAATATTTTGATAATTAATACTAACCAATAAATTTAAAATACTATTATTTATTTTGATTTTATCATTTATGGGTTGGATTTTTTTTATTTTATTAGGCTTTTATTTCTTATTAATTATTGTTAGTAAAAAATTTGTTGTCTAGCTAATACGATTGAAAACATTATTATCTATACATTAGAAACTCACCTAATAAGTTTTTAGCTGTCGTGGTTATAATTTTCTTAAAAAATAAATCTATTTTGGCCATTACCGTTATTTTATTCCATTAAATACCAGCGTGCCAACATGCATAGCACTTTAAATACTTGAAATAGATTAAAGTGAAGACCTTTTTAAATAAAACATACATGAGTATTTTATAACAATAAATAATAATAATAATAATAATAATAATAATAATAATAATAATAATAATAATAATAACTTTCTCGTAAAATCCTATTGTAACACACTTATAATTTTAGTTAAAATTAAATATATATAAATTTTTTAGAATAATAGAATCTCAAAAAATATGTCTTGGCGAGGTAGGGTCTTAGCATTTTGCACTTCCTACAAGTTGATGATCATCATTGCCAATATCACAGCCAAATTAATTTCTTATTCTAATATGACAATTCAGCATTAATTTCTTGTATATTCTAAGTGGTGATGACTAAAGAATCTTCTTCTTAGCTACATGTCTTTTTGTGTGGAAATATATAAAAACATATAATTTTCTATATCTATTATATATTGCTTATTACAAATCATGGGTACCTTGTTTCATTTCTTCTCTAGAAAGGTCTTTTAGTTTGAACAAGTCTTGGTCTCATCAGAACCAGTTAATATATATCTCTAAGACTTGAATTAGTTTTCGTCATAATAATAAATCAAAGTGCATGCAAACATCATCATTATAATAATAACACAAATAATTAATCACCATCATCATACCACAGACTTATTTTCTGTTGTTTTTTCTTTCCTTTTTTTCACAAATTCAAAAAATAAAAAACATTAAAATAAAAATAAAAAACGAAAATACAAACTAAACACATCTAATTTTTTACGCTTATTGTTTGACACATGAAAATGGTTTATATATATTATATATCAATAGTTTATGAAATTAACATTAGAGAGCCACTCAAAAACTAACAATTAAATTATTATAACTTAATTAATTTTAGATGATAATATAATTATTGATTTTCTAATAGCTCCTTAATATTGGCTCCAAAAACTATCTCATTATATATTAGCTTTTGTATTTTAAATCAACGACGACTATAAAAGATTGTAATATGACATAATATATCAATATCATTATGCAGTATACCGTTCAAATATATTAATTTCATCATTTGTGTTTAAAAAGACAAACAAGTACTAATCTTGTGAAAAGATACTTAATACTACATTACTACTTAATAGTGACATTTCATTTCCAATTGTTTTTCCCACCCCACTTCAAAATAAATAAGAGATTTTATTCGTCCTCACATGCTACCCATTTATGGATGGAATATAGTAAATCGGCAGAGAGCAAACTATTTTACTATGATGATTTAATTATTATATTATAACATGTTTGATTATTTTAATATTTAATTAGAAAAATACATAAATAAATATATTTACATTATATATTTAATTTAGTAATTGTAAATTTGAAAAATTGAGAACTAAAGAAAACGAAAAAGAAGTACTCGTTTGACTTGAACTAGGTGATATATTTCCTTAATGGTTTATTTTTTCTTTTTTGCTTGAGTTTTTATTTCATGTAAATTTGCTTTTGTTTTCTGCTTTCCAGAGAGGAATTGTTTTTCTTTGTAACCCTGAGGGATCTTGTGAACCTATCAAAAAAAAAAAAAAAAAAGCTAAAAAGAATCAGTCATAGGAAGAAGGAATGAGATTAGTTGAGACTTGAGAATAGTTGCGACAAAATAAATAAAAAAGAAAAAAGATAGTTATGTATTTTGTGTTTGCTCACCATTGACTAGGACTAAGTCTAAGTCTAAGTCTAAGTCTCTAACACACACTATGAAACCACCTTCAATCTTCATGGCTTCATTCCATTCCATCACGAACAATACAACTGCAACATGCATATATGTGTGGACCATCATACGCTGTCGTTTAAAGTATATCTAATCTCTCTCTCTCTATCTTGCTTTCTAGCGCCATTCTCTTTTCGTTTTGCGCGTTGAGGTAACTAACATCAAGAGGTGGGCCCAGAGATGCACCAATCAAATAATGGCCGGCCCACCATAGCGTAGGATGGACCCCACACAGTTTATATATTTATTGAAAAATTATTCTGTAAATATTTTTTTATAATACAAATTTCGTTTTGTCATTTACAATCTACAAAAATTTAAATAAAATACAAAAGAAGCAGACCCACATATATTTAGACACCAAAAAAAAAAAAAAAACCCACTTATATTTTGTCTCTCAATTTTTTTTTCCAATCAATTAACTAATATTTATACGGAGTCAAATTGGTTATAGGTAGTTTATAACGTTATAATTTAGAAAGCGTTTTCGATATGCCCATAAACTTATATGTTCCTATATTTTTAACCGTTGATCATAATTATAAAATATATATATAATTAACATCAACGAATAAAATTACAGAAACACTCGAGTTTCCGAGTATACTAGAAATGTGTCCTATCATATCATAGACCATTGCTGTTAGCCTGGTGTCCAATTGCAAATTTGCAATTGCGGTCCAAACTCATGACCCACCAATATCTGTGTCTCACTCCAGTAATCACTAATCAAGCTGCTGCTACTTATTTTTATTGGTTAAGGAGTTAACCATTAAACTCCCTTTAATTTTTACCTAATCATCAAATTGATATTTAATGTTTAAATATTTTAAACTTTGTTCACCAAAAAAAAAAATATATTTTAAACTTTGCATCAACCTAGAATCTGTAGTTCAATTAATGACATTAATGATAATTTTATGAAAATTTAGTTTTTGTCAAAATTGATAATTAATATTTAAATATTTTGTTTAAAAAATTATTTTTCAAAATATCATGTTTTTTTAAAAAAATATTTATTCAACTGTCACTCTTTTGTTACGGTGGCAATTGGTCTTTCATATCAACTGTGGACTGAATGCGAATATAAAAAATAGAGTAACTCTTCTACTGGATGCGCATATATAAGTTAAATTAACTTTTATTGTATATTATATTTTTTAATTAATATATATTTTTTTTATAATATATATTTAAAAAAATAACATTTTGAAAATTAGTTTTTTAAATAGTCACAATAACTAAATTAGTTTGATATTAAATTATAGCATTTTGAAGTGTCACTTTTTTTAATAACATTAATGTAACTTTTGAATCGAGATTGAGCTATATTTTGAGCTAATCTGGTATTACTCAAAGTTATATATTCTATAACTAAAATATATACTTTTAATATTAATAATAAATTATTTTTGGAGGCAGAAATTAAATTTTAATTTTAATTTTTAATTTTTTATCATCCCTCAGTTATTCCATCTCTATTACAAATTTTAAATCCTTGTAACCAAACGGGACTGTAATATTGCAATGCATTATTTACTTATTTAGTATACTTAGTAGTAAGTAAGTACTAAGTACACAGAGCTCAGCAACATATGTTTCCTTGCATCCGTAAAAACTCAAAAACAATAACTCTTTGTTTACTCTTCAGCTCATCCCGCTGCCTGTTGACCGAGTCTACGGAGAATTCCCTCATCCAATTTTGTTTTCTTTCTTTATCTTATTCATTCATGTCGTAATAAAACATTGACTAATTTATTTATATAAAACAAAATAAATACTTCAAAAATATTTTATTCTTTACAAACTTTATTTATCAAAAGGTCTTATTTTTATTATAAGTAAACCACAATGACACCATTTTTTTATTAATTATCTTTTAATTCGCAGAATCTATATGATTTTAGTTTTTTTAAGCTTTTAAAAAAATCGCGAAGGCTTTATAATATTTAATTTTATTTTGTATCATAAGTCGCACAAACATTTGTTGTTTTAACATAATTTAAAACCAGACACCTTTTATGATTTTCTAGTTAAAAAACACGATGAACAATGTATGGAAGATAAAAAAAAATCACAGAAACTATGGTATTTTTATTCATCATTAAAATATCCAGTGGCCATGCGATTTCTATAATGAATCAACAAAAGTAAATCATATCATGCATGCCCAACTCAGGGTAACCAACTAACCATGCATGCATGTATTAAGTATATTTTTGTAACTTTGAATTATTTTTTACGTACAATATATTTATTATTTCACATTTTTTTATACATAATATGTACATTCACAATAAAATATTTGCTTTATCAATTTTTAATAAATATAAAAAATTCATATTAATACTTAATTTTGTTCCTCTTAATTAGTTTTTAAATAATATAAATGACAACTATTATAATCTAAACGCAATATATAATAAAAGGAACAATGCTATGGAACTAACACTAGGAAGTCAATAGGGAGTCAATAATTAAGTTATTATTCAAAATTTATATAAGTTATTATCCGTAACTCATATATCCAATAATAAATTATCATTCAAAATTTATATAACTTATCATTCGTAATATATATTGTCTCCCTATTAATCATAATGTATTGATTAACGGGAGACTCCAACCTAAAACACTAACCAATAAATTTTGACTTATATAAAGTCTACTAAAATTTTGATGTAATAATAATATAATAAGAATTAAATAAAACAGTCAAATTAAACTCTTAGGATAAGAATTTAAATGTTAGTAGACTTCAAACAAAATTTTCTAATTAGTTTCAAAATATATACATTAGGAAAGTTATTCGATATAGATTTAAATTCATACATATATAAAAGATTCTTTACAATACAAATTTTATATCTTACATCTTAAAAAAATTAAAGTAATATACCTACATTCTTCTAATAAAATCTATATCTTTACCATTTACATCTATATCATATAAATCACTTATACATTATTACTTTAAGCATTTATTGCAAATTAAATAAATGGTCTTTCGATTTTGATTAATTTTCTAATTAGTTAAAAAGCTTTCAAATTTTACACTTTAAGCCGTTTTTTATAGGGAAAAAATATAAATGATCTTTTTTCCAACTTTCTCTTCTAAATTTCTGTTAAAGTTAAAACTTTTGATGTACCGCACCTACTCCCTTCTAAAATGGAAAGAGAAATAAAATGAAGAGTACTTTAATGTAGTAATAACGAACACATCACCTATTATTAACTGATGTTACTTTCGTACATAGATAGAGGTCAAATAAATCCGCCTATAAATAAATAAAAGTAATAATGGTTCATATTCAAATATAGAAGAAAAGCCAGCTTGTAAAGCTTGTTTAGTTGTATGCAATTCCAATTGCAACAGCACCAAACACAACTCTCTCTCTCTCTCTCTCTCGCCACTCTGCAATTAGCACTATATCTCACTCACGCAGTTCCCGAGAACCGCACACTTCATTTTGTGTTGTTTTTGTTTACATAAATAATTTTTATTTTTTTATTTTTATTTTAAATTCCGGCTATTGTGGCCGGAACTTCAACGGAAACTGAAAATTCGTCGGAATGTGGAAGCCACGCGCTGTTTCTCACGCGCTCTCTTTGCTCCTCTTTTGGTCAGTGCTTGCTGTGGCTTCTGCTCAGCGATCTAAAACAAACGCATGGAAGACACTCACCGGTGAGTGACTACTCTCTTTTACTAATTTAAGAAATTAAGATGAAGAAGAACGTGTTCTTGGTGCTGTTTAGAGAGAGTTAGCTTAGCTTAGCTTATTCGAAAATCGAAATGTTAATGAATGTTTTAATTTGCAGTAGAAATTTTGAGCTTTGTTGAGAATCCGTTACTGTGTTTGTTCAGTTAACAAATGAAGGATCTGTTCAATTCGTGAATATGAAGAACTTTCTTGTTTTTTTTCTCTTTTTCTTTTTCATTTTGGAGTGGGATTTTGAAGCTTACAAAATAGTAGTTGGATACCATAAATGTGCAAATAAGATAGATTTTTTTTTTTTTTATTGTAAAAATAAAAGATGCTCATGCAGCAAGATATATATACTGAATAATTATAAAATGTCATAAAATTAATGTAAAAAAAAAAATTTAACTATAATAGTTAAGAGAGAGAGAGACCCGGGCGGTGGAATAAATGTTTGCTATTTTTAGTGAGTATTCTGACAAGGATAAGATTGCAATATAATTAGCAAGCAGTATGTGTTAAGGAAAAAATTTTAGTGTCAATACTGAATTTTCTGAGTAAATGAACTTTGATGCATATTTGATGCATATAGTTGGATAGTTGATAAATTTATAAATTACGAATACACTATCAATTTTGGAAATGTGTGCATCGTAGGTTGATGTTTTCTTGAGTTTGTAGGGAATGATGAAGTTGGTATTGTTGAAGTGTAGCTGGAAATGGATTCATTTACTTTACTTTGCATGGAATTAATCAAAACTTCGAAGTTTGTAGCATGTTTTCCATTGGATTTTCCACCCAAATTGGCATGTTTATAATTTGTCAAATTGATAACAGCAAAATTTATGAGTAACCAAATTAAGAGGGGAAAAAAATATGATCCGCAAAAAATATGACGTCATAGTAAAAGTTTCAATTCTGTAGTTTGTTTCTTGAAACTTAATTGTACTGTTATTTTGCAGGAAGTCCACCGGTGGTCATAGCACGCGGTGGTTTTTCGGGAATGTTTCCTGATTCCAGCTTTGCAGCATATAGTGTGGCCGGAGAGACATCGGGCAATTACATTGCATGGTGTGACGTGCAACTAACGAAAGATTCAGCTGGGATTTGCGTTTCAGATATCAAGCTTGACAATTCTACAAGCATTGCTCAAGCTTTTCAAAACAAAAGTCAAACCTACAAAGTTAATGGCACACCAGTCAGTGGATACTTTTCTGTGGATTACACCCTCAAGGATCTAGCCAGTGTTGTTTGTAAGTTAAGCTAAAAAAATAGTACTTCATCTCTTAATAATTGGTATACTAATTGGAATTCATATCGTTCTATCTAGTTACTAATGTTAAGGTGTAGCAGATCAATAAGGGAAGATGTTAATTGATTGATGTTGTGAGGTTGCAAGATCTAGTAGTCGTTAATAGATATAAGTATGTAACCCTTAGAAATTTATACGTGATTTCAATTTATGAAGTTTTTGAAAATTAGGCATAACCAATGCTTTAATAAATTGGTATCTTCGACTTTGTTCTCCGAAACAATTGCTAAAGATTCAGGCAGTGATCATTAATTAAATTTTGTACACTTTTATTGCTGTATTGTGTTACGCTAACATAATTAAATCAGTTTGTCTGATCACCTGCTGAACTTCTTGCTCTCTTCGATTGCTTTATGGGGTTTTGACTATACATATAATATTTATAGATAGATATTCATATATATTGCTGACAATTGTTTTGGTTTTTGGACAGTGCAACAAGGAGTGTACTCTAGAACTACCAGCTTTGATGGTAATCTGTTTCCTATTTTAACTGTTGATGAGTTAGTTAAAGAGACAAAGCCACCGGCCCTGTGGTTGAATATTCAGGTAAACTGAGGCATAATGCACCTTTGTCAATTTGGTCTGCATGTTAGTCCTGAAACTAAGTTTTGGGTTGTTGACATTTTGCAGCATGATGCATTCTATGCACAGCACAATTTGAGTATGAGAAACTTCGTACTTTCTGTTTCTAAAAGAGTTATTGTCAGTTATATCTCGTCCCCTGAAGCTGGTTTCCTAAGAAGTATAGCTTCACGCTTCAACCCAAAGACTACGAAACTGGTCTTCAGGTTTATGGATAAAGATGATGTAGATCCATCTACCAATCAGACTTATGGTTCGTACTTAAAGAATATAACATTTATCAAGACATTTGCTTCGGGAATTCTTGTTCCCAAGGACTACATATGGCCTGTAGATGGAAACCTTTATCTACTACCTCATACCACTTTAGTTGCTGATGCACATAAAGCGGGGTTGGAAGTGTATGCATCGAAATTTGTGAGTGATGTTCCGTTTGCCTTTAATTACAGTTATGACCCTCTAGCAGAGTACCTCCAATACATTGACAATGGAGACTTCTCTGTTGATGGTGTGTTGACTGACTTCCCCATAACACCAGCTGAAGCTGTAGGTGAGTTGTTTCTTCGTCATTTTTCTATACCGTGTCACGTTGCATATATATAATGCCTTTGAACTGATCAAATCTTGTTCACCCAATATCTCTTTTACTGAGATGTTCTATATTTTCATTATAAACCATGCAGCTATCATCCCTAAAAATTAAGGAAAGTAAATATATTTTTGGCTGAATGAGACTGACTATTTGATAGATGAGTGGTGCCTGTGACTTTGACTTACCTATAAATCGCCCTTCAGCTTCATAAAATTCTGGCTAAATTCTATCATTTTTTTCTTGGACACCTTAGCAATTGAAATTTCATTTTCATGCATTTTTAATTTATCATTTTCATCCTCTATAAGCTAGTTCGCCTTAAGTATAAAATAATTGGTAGGGATATATTTTATCAATCTTTATATGTCAGCAGCTTCCATGATAATCCAACAGAGATTTATATCCTATTATCACATGCAATTCAAAGAAATAACAGCATAGACTTTTTATTAGCTTTCTTCTGCTTCAACCTTTGACTCAACATTCAATTTAGACTAGACTCCTATAGGCAGGTTTTCAACTGCATACTTTAAGCAGCATTTCAAATTCATTATTATGTTCATTTTCCATGCCACAATAGCAAAAATAAAGAGGAACAGAAATATTGATGTTTTGCTTGAGGTCTTGCATGTTCATCATTTCCCCATGTTGAAATTTTGTCTAGTTGTTTGACTACATTTCTGCGTCTTCCAAAAGTATGTATGTAATCGATTTAAGTTGTATATGGATTTTGCACTTAAGCACTCGTCACTTGACCTCTATTTAAGTATGTACTGAACTATCTTCTGTTGTGAGCAGGTTGCTTTGCTCTCCTAGGCGCCAATCCTAAAAAGACAAGTACATCATTTCTATCTTTATCCTTCATCTGCATATATTCTTAACTTTTCATTAGCCCCTTTTTTTTTGTTGTTGCATCCTTGTTGATTTACTTCTTCTATTTTGCTCTTTCTTCAGTTAACACTACGGTCATTTCGAGATGTGGAGCAAGCGGAGATTATCCCGGTTGTACCAACAAGGCATATGAAAAGGCTATATCGGATGGGGCCGATGTCATTGACTGTCCTGTTCAAATGTCAAAGGATGGAACACCATTTTGCTTAAGCTCTGCTGATCTTATAGAGAGCACAACAGTTGCTCAGACAAGTTTCGCTAGTCTTGTCAAGTCTATCCCAGAGATCAAATCTGGCAGTGGCATATTTAGCTTTAGCTTGACATGGGATGAGATACAAACGTTGACCCGTAAGTCAAATGGTCCTACATGCTTAATTCAATTTAGAATACAAATATAATTGGTTTTCAAATTTTATTATCTTTATTAAAAGCTTCTAAATGAATATGATATTTTCTTTATGTTAAAAATTATATTTAGTGTTAACATGAAAATTTTATATAGAACTTAAAAAAAAAAACTTAGGTTCATTAGTTTACTTTAGTACTACTTTGATGTCTTCTTTTATATATATAAATTTTCATAATTGTATAAAGTAAAGTTTACTCAACAAATAGAACATGCAATATAAGAATTTAGACCCTTGATATGAACTAACATCTTTTATAATATAATTTCTTTTGTAGAGTTGAAGAATTTAATGTGAGATATTACGAAATTAATGATAGGTTGATTTCATAGATAATAGCTAATAGATAGATAGATTGACTGCTGTGAATATATTTAACTTTTATGGACAAGTATATTATATCAGTTTTTGTTCCCTTCATTTTTCTTGCAGCCACAATATCAAGCCCTTTTTCTAATTTCAAATTGTTCCGCAACCCAAAATATGACAAGAGCAATATCAACCTTTTAAGTCTGTCGGATTTCTTGGACTTGGCCAAAAACAAGACTTCCTTATCGGGTGTCATGATCATCATTGAGGTATGTTATGCTCATGCCTGCCATTTCTGTTTAGAGCTCATTCCCTTACCTGTTCATATCTGGTAAATCATTTCGACATTGTCATGGATCTCATGATTAATGAGTGACTTCAATATCATCATTGTACACACCAAAGTACACTGACAAGGGTAAAAAAATGTAGCTAAGATTTTGAAACTACTTCCAATGCAGTGGCGGAGCTTGAAAAATATTTTGGGGGGCCAAATTAAATTGTTTTAAAAAATTTTGACAAAATTTTAAAAATTTTAAGTTATAAATTCTCTATCAATATATTCTAATATAATAACACTACATATTTATTAAATATTTTAATATTTTTATCTTATTAAAAAATTAGATTAAAGAACCAATAAAATATAAATAATATTAAATTAAATAGACAAGAAAAAATTTAATTCCAAATTCCACTGTAGTATAAAAAATTTTGAAATGATGTGATTTGAAGTGATAATGTATAAAATTTGAAGGCTTTAACTAATTAGAAAATCAAAATCCAAAAAAGACTAGTCCAATTTACAACAAAAGCTTAAAGTAATAATGTATATAATTTGAAACTAATTAAAAAATTAATTAAATTCTAAAGGTCACCAATCCAATTTAGATTAAAAAAAGTAGTAAGTAAATGATAAACATGAAAATTAAACCTAGTATACTTAATTTAGTAATATAAAAATTAACCAATTGAATTAAACATATAGTATAATATCAATAATTTTATATAAACAAGTGATTTGGCCAACCAAATACAATCAAGTAATTTATTTTTATGCTAAATAAAAGACTATTTCGATGTCAAATAGAATTTTATTTATGTATAATTTTTTCTATTATTTGACACGAAAATAATATTTTATTTAGCATAAAAATAAATCACTTGATTGAATTTGATTAGTTAAAATCACTTGTTCAAATTGCATTACTCATATAATATTTATAGTATTACTAACTATTTTATAAAAATTTTTTTGGGGGGGGGGGGGGGGGGGCATTGCCCCCCTT
>JASCZI010212077.1:23032-33123 GCA_036250425.1 Stylosanthes scabra
TGCAACTACAGATGTTTCTTTCCCTTACTGCTATAGGCATGCACTGTGGAATAACATCATTAAATGAAATTAAATAAATATCAAACACTAAAAAGTAACTATTGTTTTATTTAAAGTTCTACTTATTATGACAAAAATGAGAGGCAACATCTCAAGTTTGTTGATGGTGTTGCAATTGGTAATTTTGTAACTGTAACTGTAAATGTTGTCTGTACTATGTACTGTGATTACATAAAATATGATTAAACCTTGGATTCTTATATGATTGGATCACACGTGAAGTTCTTGGATGATGTGTGTCTAAGTAAGCCTTGTCCAGATTCCTTGATGAGAAATCATGTTATTTATGGTAGCTTTTCTCCCATGGTGTGTGTTTAGGGTTTAGGGTTCTAAGAAGTTAGATGTGGTTAAGAGTGCTTTTCTTTACCTGCAAACAGCAACTTTTGGAGTTAATAGGAGAATGGTTTATAGTTACTCACTCACTCTTCAATTAAAGTGTCTGGTTAAGAGAATATATTATGAATTGAATAAAGAAGGGAAGAATACTTCACATCCATGAATCTCAAGTATCACCTCTAATATATTCACAAGAATAGATGATTGGTTATTTTGCAAAAAAAGCTCTTTGTAGATAACAATGGTAGATAGATTGAGATTGGATTGGTTTATTCACAAGAATAGATGATTGGTTATTTTGCAAAATTGTGACATTCATGTTTAAATAACATTTCAGTTGAATTCTTACATAAATGCTTTCTGCCTTTTCATTGTTGTTCCTCAATTGGTAATTGTTTTAAAATTTGGATAATTAAAAAGCATTCCTGATTGAACTATTCAGAGATGCCATTTCAATTATGTTTCTAGTCATAGTTTTACATTTTAGTATCAGCACATCAATAGAGAAAGTGAGAAAGGGAGACAAGAAAACTTTTATCTAATAATTTAATAGTCAATTTTACAGATTTAGAAACTTAAAGTCTGCTAACATTATGCTGTTTTCTATTTTTTTCAGAATGCAGCATATCTTGCAGAGAAACAAGATTTGAGTGTGACTGATGCTGTCATTAAAACTTTGAGCAAAGCTGGTTATGATAAAGCTGGGGTCCCGAAGGTTATGATTCGGTCAACCAGTAGTTCTGTACTAACAAAGTTCAAAGAGAGAACAAATTATGAATGTGTCTATGAAGTTGATGAGCTAGTTGGTGATGCTGTTGTTTCGGCAGTAAAGGATATCAAAAGCTTTGCGGACTCTGTAGTTCTTAAGAAGCAATCTGTGTATCCTACCGATTCTCTTCTCTTCCTCACTGTCTCTACGAATATTGTAACAACGCTCCACCATGCCAATCTCTCCGTGTATGCACGAACGTTTACCAATGAGTTTGTGTCTCAGGCATGGGATTTCTTCTCGGATGCAACTGTGGAAATCAACACATTTGTTCAGGAAGGATTAGTTGACGGCGTCATCACAGATTTCCCAAAAACAGCTGATAGATACAGAAGTAAGTTCATACAAAACATGTTTCTTGTTCTTGGAATTAGAGGGTCCAATCTTCCATTGCTTGATTTTGATATCTTTTATGTATGTATCACTATAATCACTTTTTCTTTTGCCTGTCGTTGACCATTATCATAATGACTTGTTACTTTCTAAAAAAGGTCTCTGTCCTTGTCCTGATACAGACATCGTCTCCTCTAAACAAGTTTGTGTCATCATTGAGATAGTGACAAAAAGTTGTCTCTATCCTTGCCTCCAATATTAACAAGTTTTGTATGGACAAAAAAATTGGCAAATTTTGAGGGTTGTCCATTACATGTTATGTGTTGATCCAGTTTCATAGGTGTAAAATTCAGGTCTGCAAAATTTCATATTCGATGTACTGATATGATTATTCTTTTATTGCAGGAAACAAATGCTTGACTTTGGGTGACAAAATGCCTGTTTACATGCTACCTGTTCAAATAGGTGGTCTTCTACAAGGTGTAACCAAAGATTACTTGCCACCGGCTTCGGCTCCACTCCCTCCTCTGAAAGAATCCGATGTGACAGAACCGCCTTTGCCTTCTGCTTCCCCATCACCAACACCATCTGCATCTCCGAGTGGAAACAGTTCAGAGGCAAATCCACCGAAGAATGCACAGGTTAAGGTCACTGTCTGCTTCTCTTTGTCCACTTTGGCTGTGCTTGTAGCTTGTCTTCTGCTTTGGGTTTGAGCAACTTCCCACCAAAAATCAAACAAAACAAAAATTGGAAAAAAGGAAAAAGGAAAGAAAAGAAGAGGAAAAGAAAGGGTTGATTGTGGTTGTTATTAAAGCCCCTAGTTTCTCCTATCTCTTTCTGGATTACATGGCTTGAAGCTTTTGACTTCAGAATTCAGACCCCATAGGAGTAATCCAGAATTCTTTTTCTAGTAGTAAATTCTTTTGCTTAACTGTTGTAGCACTAGTTATGTCCATTCCCAGTTCTTCAATCTGTTCTTCCTGGTTAATTCTGTGAAGTATCATGAGGGGTACATATCATTTTAGGTGAGCCTTTTGTATCTTCTGTTGTAAGTTGTTGTAATAATTATTATATATTTATGAATTATGTTGGTCTTGAGATAAACAAGCATGATATCATGTCCACATTGTGTTTTTCTGGGAATTATTAGCTTCCTAGCTGTTAAAATATTGGATGATTTTCTTCGTTGTGTAGCTATTTACATTAACAAATACTTCTGTAGTAGAAAAAAAATATAATCATGGTAACACTTCATATGGTGGGGAGAATGATGGTTTTCATGTGTTCTAGCATAATTGTTGATCCTCATTGCTCAGGTATACTAAAATTCTGTGAGTATTCTGATCAAGGATATTACAGTGATGAATTGGTACATCATGTATCTAGATAACCTAATGTTATAGATTTTAGCATAATATTATATCAATAACTTCATTAGATTTATACTTTTAGATTATCATAATACATCATATATCAAGTTTAACATGGTACATTCAATATATTTTTGTTAGTCAATCTCTTAAGCTGTAGTAAAAACTGGCATATGAATATTGCACACTTAACAGTTCACAGAGGTTAATCAATCTCTTACCGTTGCAAGCATAATCATATTTCCATACCTCCTTCTGATTGTGGTATGTGGATCTAGTCAAGAAAGCAAAATTTTCCATGGTTATTAGCATTCAGAATACCTCAGAGTAATGATAACAATGGTAACATCCAAATTCAGGATCTTAATTCTTAAGTATTGCCATTCATTATAAAGATAAATTAAATAGCCATAATCAAATTGGTATATGGATTTTTCAATCTTCAGTTAATTTGATTTCTGAATTTTATAATCATGAATTAAGTTAATTTCTCACACAAATTTTATCTTGATACAATACTTCGACTAAATTAATATCAGTTTATTTCCCGCATTCATCATGTTTAGAAGCTCCAGCTTCATATCAAGGTCACCGTAAATATTGTCACTATCATAAAATAAAATAAAAACCTCTTAGCTTGTTATACAGGAACTTGTTTAGAAATGTTAGGAAATAAAATAAGTTTATAATTATCTGTTGTTGGATGTTCAGCTTTTCAGCGCACGAAAGTTGGCTGATCGCTGCTACCTCCAGGTTGTTTACCAAGGATTTTTCTTTTCCATTATATGATTGTTGAAGCGAGTTTTCTCTTGTACAAAAATGTTGATTCATTGGTGCACACATTTTGCGTATATTGCCCATTGGAGAGGGTTGGAGTATCATGCAATCAACCTTGGACATAACTGATTTCATGCCGAATGATTGTTATATTAAGGTTGCAGATCTGTGACGTTGGAAGAGAGTTTCATTGAGTTGCTGTCGTAGTTGAACATCATTTTGTAAAATGGATGGATTGTCCTTCAGTTGCTCCATGTCTATTATATTGTACACCAGAGTACACAGATAGATGAGGTGGCAAAGATTTGTAGTGGTACAGATGTGCTACTGCTTAGATATGTTATTGAGCAGTGGTTGGTACTGGTTAGCAGTTTAAATGTTGAAAGTAGTTGATTAGGTGTAGATTATTTAATTTTGATGTAATTCTCTCTACAATAGAGCTGAGGATGAGGATGTAGAATTGGTGGAGGAGGAGGAGGAGCATGGAGAGGAAGGCGTGTTTTTTGCTTTCACATTCATTAATCATGCTTTCACTCTCTTCTAATTAGCAATTACCATTATTTTCATGTTATGATCTAAATATCTATTTTTAAAAAGCTGTAGTTTTCTTCCAAGTCAAGACTCAAGATTTTTTAAAACGAGGAAAAACACACAATCCCATACTCTTATGGGGACTGGGGAGGTGTTTCATATCGAAAATTGTCCGCATCAATGGAGGAGACAATTAAATACCACAAGAAAATTTCATTTCCACTTTGTCAAATCACAGTT
This sequence comes from Stylosanthes scabra, assembly GCA_036250425.1. Classification (NCBI taxonomy): domain Eukaryota; kingdom Viridiplantae; phylum Streptophyta; class Magnoliopsida; order Fabales; family Fabaceae; genus Stylosanthes; species Stylosanthes scabra. Next base: position 27,449 of record JASCZI010212077.1, read on the forward strand.
TCCTGATTCTAATTCTTTGGGCTAACCTCAACATCCATTATAGAAAAGGATAAAGTTACAAGACATGAAGATAATCATCTGTATTCCTCTGGCAGACGATAACCCGGCATGACTATTTTGTCTTCAGACATTTTCCCGGTCTTTGGCATAACATGCCAGTGCATAGTCAAGTTAAATTCTTTACCACGCAAATTCCTTCCCTGAACACAATCCAAAAATGCCAACTATTAGGACCTGATGGAATCGAAACTAATTCATACTAGCCATCACATTCTCACACTTGTATATACCTGGTCGATGAAACGGTACTTGTTTGAAGTATGAATCCAAAACTTTGCGTGCTCTTTAGAGGGGATGATACCATCCCAAAGGGATATCTGAAAATGGCAGCTCAAGTATGTTTATCAAAACAAATGCTATAACATATTATGGCAGAGATGCAGCATATTAATATGCTTGCTTTTACTCTCTCCTCAAAAGGAGCACGCAAAACTTGTTAGGTGCTTTATATTTCAAATCGTACCTGATTCAAAGAATTCTTTGGAGTTTCATATTCCGCAGCTAAAAAGACAAAAACCTGCAACCATACATGGAGAAGCAAAATAAGTGCCAGGACAGCCTGAACTTCCAGCCAAACTGCTTTGAATAATTGATTAAAACTTAGGGTGTGTAAGTGCGTTTGGTTTGTGTTTTCATTTTCTGTTTTTATTTTCTGGATTTTGTGAAGGAATGAGAAAAAAACGACTGAAAATACTGAAAATGAAAACAGAAAATGAAAATGCAAACCAAACGCACCATTATCCCAATTCAACACACTATATGTCATATCAAGCAGTAACAACACTAGCATGGAAATAGATTTTGGTTATGCACCGTAGAAATGCAAAGATGGGGCCAAGAATAGAAATATTTATTTCAGAAAATTAAACAGGATATAACAGTAGGCAACACTTTTTAAAAATGAAGACATGCATTAATAAGGGAGGAACAAAGGAAGATAATGCAGATTTTGCCCATTACATCCTGATACATTAATTTTTCAGTCCTCGCACTTATTTTCCTACTGTCAGCATCCATACTTTTCAAGAACTAAAGGGGATGAGTAATGCAAATTCTATTCACAAACCTGTTTTGTGTTCCATGTGAAAAGAGATTGTAAATCTGCCGATATATTCATTGTCATGCTGACCTACAATTAAAGAAAGGCGTTTACCTTCAGATTAAACAATGGATAGAAACGGTGTATAAATATCAAAGAGAATGGCATCACAATTCACAACAAGGTTGTTTATGACACAATATGATATTAAGATCAAAATATCATATGATGCTAAAAACTTCAGAGCTGGTACAGAGAAGCAAACATATGCATGTAATATGTTAAAAGATAAAACTTTTGAAAAGGCCTAATAGTTACCTTCTATGGACAAGAACCATTTCCCCCTTTCAACAGCAAAAAAATCTAAGCCTTTTAGCCTTGATGAACTACGTTGTGTTGGTTAAAATGATTATATGACACCATTGTAATTCTCTGCCTTTTTGGATAAGTTAGGAAGCACACTCAACACAAGAGGAACATGATCCAGTAGTTTGTACTTTGTACAAGCACAATACCATGGACAAAACAAACACCATGAACAAAACACTAAATACCAAGAAACAAACAACAGAGATTAATGAATAGTAATTGTATCAACACCTGAAAATAGACTTCATGACTTGCCACAAAAAAAAAAAACACAAATCACTTAGTCTACGGACAAATTGCAAAGGCAAGGACAAATGAGGAAATGTTAACAAGAAGACAAGCAAAACAGATATAAACATTCTGCACATGCTATGAGAGCCAGAAATGACACAGTCGCAAGAGCCACGTGAAAGGCATCAAATAGATCAAATGACCTACACATGCACACATATCAGGAGAGAAACAAATATTTAGAGCATGTCATATACCCACCCACATTAGACTATTACATCTCATCACTAACCCGAAAAGTACACTCAAACTCCTCAATACATACACACAACTAAAAGTAGAGAGTTCTAAAAATAATAAGAAAAGCATTGTGATGGTTATTTGGATTTCATTTTAAGAGGTGAAGGAAAGAATTGGTCAAGATACATGATAGTCAAGAACTCAAGATATAGAAAAATAAAAGATATATAAAAAATTTTGCCAATGGAAAATACCGTTAGCCTGCCTAGCTGTATCTGTGTAGTGATCTGCTGCAAGTAGTAGTTAGCAATAAGGGAAAATAACCTTCTAGATCGAACCACCTAATTTAGGAGTGGCATACCAGACATGTTGGAACAGGTTCTACAGCTATCCAAAAATGAAGATTTCACACTCGCTTACAAGCTACAACAAGAATCGGAGAAAGAAAAAAAGAATTCGAAAGTTAAAACCGAAATCGAAGCTTAGAACCCTAAAAATTGATGATCTAACAGTGGCAAAACAACATTTTGCATTCTGAACATCGAATATGGACAAGTTATATGAATTCATAGATTTGGCTCAATTCACCCTTGGCTTAATTGCAGAATGTAAGTGAAAAAAATCTACAACAATTATTGTTGCTAAGCATAGACTATAGCAACAAGATGAAACACATCAAAATTGAATATAAACAGTGATGTTGAGATATGAATAGTACATAACCAAAAAGCGAAAACAGCAAAACCCTTTCCGAAATTAAATCCTAATCATAGATCGGAAAAAAGGTTCCAGCTAGGGTGCCCTCTAAACAGCAAAGTAATTTTGAAGGATGAAGAAAGAAAGAAAGAAGGAAGGAAGGAAGGTAGATACCTCATCGTTTCCGTTGGGCTGTTTCTGAAACCAGTTGATGTTCAAGACCTGGACATGGGCAGAGGGAGAGGGGGAGTTGATGTTATCGGAGAAGGAGGCCATGGCGCACATAAGGGCAAGAAGGGTGATGGCGAGGGTGAGCAGAGCATTGGCTCTGTAACCGAAGGAATGCATATTTGGAACAAGTAACTAGCGCAGGAATTCTGTGATAAAATGGATCAGAGGATCAATCAAAGGGATGAAAAATAATTCAAAATAAAGTTACAACTCATATAAATAATAAATTAGAATCGAATTTAGAACCAAAATCAATAATCAGAATCAAAACCTAATACATAAATCAGAATCAAAGATTATAAAAATTGAGCATGACAAACAAAGGAATAAGAAAATTCAATAAATTTCCGTCCTAAGGAGAGCAATAGGAAGAAGAATTTTAGAAAAAATAAAAAAGATCCCTAACGATGGTAAAATACAAAACAAGCAGAGCAATGAGAACAGAGCAGAGCAACAGATTCAACAAAGCAACCAATTTACAGAAGCGGGACGGACCTTCAACGGCGATGCGAAGTGCTGCTACCAGTGATTGGTGGAGAGTGGAGACGGCGAAGCAGAACAGTAGAAACGACGGCTGATGGCAACGAGACGGCTGGTGAAGGGCTTGGAGAGCCACGGCGTGAGTGACACAACTGACAGTAGGTGGACTGACAGTGTTCAATAATTAAAATTTTGTTTTTGGTCACGAATAATAAAATTTGTTATATTGTTTTATCGACAATTAGTGTAACCCTTACCTAATTATTAAAAAATCTCACGATAATTAATCGTTAATTCATAACAAATGTGATTATTCATAATTCAAAAATGTTATACCAAAATCAACCCACCATGCATTTTCATATTTTTATACATATAAAAATTAATTAATGTATTTTTATATTTTTATACATATAAAAATTAATTAATGTATTTTTATATTTTTATACAATATCAAGGTGAAAATTCACGTGCAGTTAATCTTATATGAAATTATCAAGATTATACTTTGGTCAAACATGTCAAGTTAACCTTATATGAAATTATCATTTTAAAATTGTTAGATTATACTTTGGTCAAACATGTCAGTACTTTTAAGGGTGTTTAACAGTCAACTTCACTTAAAGTCGATTGCACCTGAGTGTCCATCATAGATCAACCTTTCATCTCGTGTCATGTGCCCCTCTTTGTTAAATTTTACCGCCTCCATCACGTTGTTTCTCCCTCTCCTCACAAACCGCAACTGTCCCTCTTTGACTATCACGTCGAAATTTAGAAGAGTTGTCGTTGACAATGTTGTTCTTGCATTTTTTTATTTGATTAGAAAATTTTGTTATTTTTATGATAATTTTAATAAAATAATTTTCTTGATTTAGTTGCTTTTGGCATATAAAAACTTATAGAATTTAAGTATTCTTAATCATATTAAAAGTTCATCAACATATGAAATTTAACTATCTTAAGTTTTACTTTTAATCATGATCATAAAGTGTTTTTAAAAAATGATATTTAAAATATAATTCTTACTATTTCACATATAAAACTGCTTTTGTTTTATTTATGTTATTTATATTTTCTACATAAATATTAATATTAACTACATATCGATATAACTATGCAATTAGAAATGTTGCAACATAGTATTATTGAAATATTGAGCCAATTGTACTCACTAATATCCTAACTAGGGTGAGGAGTGAATGGAACGGCCCTAATATCATAATGTGCAGGAACATTGGCCCCTTCAGATTCTTACTGACGTTTAATTAGAAGAAAATGAAGAATAATATTTTGGAGGACCCTTTTATCTCATCTTTATTTGATGAAGTTGGGGATCATTTGGAATTATTATGGAGCCATTCCCGTTGTGTATGGGTTGAATTATCATATTTTTCGATAGATTTGTTGTCAAAGGAAGTGTTTGAAAAATTAGCAAATTGTGGGGTAAGTTTGTGATAGAAGATTTTGTTAAAAAAAATGTCTGCACCCTAATTTCTAGTGGATACTTATTAGTGGGAGCCAATACAAGAATCGTTAATGTTGAAGGTGGAGGACGGGGAATTTGAAGTTTTTGCAACGGAATTTGGTAGAGATGTTTATAGTATTCAAGCACACTCTGAAATGTCTACCATAGATGATTGCAGCACTAGAGAGCCAAATTTAAATGTGATTAATGAAGCTTTGAATATTGTCATGCCTAGAACATTACCGTAAGTTATGGAGAATAGGAATTCTGTTCAGTCAGCAGTCTAACAAACGCACCATGTTGAAGAAGATAGAAATCCATTGATAAACTGAAAGTTTGAGACCCACTTCTAGAAACTTTAAAGACAAAATGACTTGGAATTAGTGACTCAAAGGTTGATATTAGTGCATGCGCCGACTGGAATGGTTTCAATGAATTTAGTTTTGACTTGAATATGAAGGCAATGTGTTATTTTGGTAATGGAACACGTGATAATGAGTGGAATAATGGAGAAAGAGTGTTGGTGGATAATATTGAGCTACCACTGGGCCAATTGGACATGAGGCACTCCAATTCTTTGAATAACAACGAGGTTTTACTAATATGGAATGAATGAAATCAAGAGAGTTGTTTTTTATTTTGGGTTTACAATAAAACCCTTCACTTCGTCGTTGATTCACGAGTGATGCCCTAACACACCAACGTATTCCTCGTTTCGTTTCCCTCCAAAAGAAAACTGTGCATTACGTTGAAGCCATGCACGTCGTCGGAGTCGAAGTCGGAGCAGGTGCTGCTGACGACGGTGAAGCTTCTAAAAGGTTAGTGTTTTTTCTCTATTTGTGGATCCTCTGTTGTTGTTCGATT